>PVJX010028093.1:0-24218 GCA_004027295.1 Dolichotis patagonum
CTTGGGCCGCTGCTAGTGACGGACGGCTGGGCAGAGGGGAGCCGGGGCGGGGCGGCGGCGTGGCCCAGCGAAGGAGCGCGCGGCAGCCCGGCCCCGCCCCCGCCCGCCGCCAGCCCGCCTCGGTGACCTTCACGGGTCTGGGCGGCCGGCGCAGGCCCGGGCGGCGGCGGCGGCGCGATGTTCGTGCAGGAGGAGAAGATCTTCGCTGGCAAGGTGCTGCGGCTGCACATCTGCGCGGCCGACGGCACCGAGTGGCTGGAGGAGGCGAGCGAGGACACGTCGGTGGAGAAGCTCAAGGAGCGCTGCCTCAAGCACGTAAGGCCGGGCCCCGCGCCCCTGCCCAGCCTCGGCGCCGGCCTCGGAGCCCGCCTGGACCTGGGGTCCGATCGGACTCGCCGGGCAGCGTGCGGCGCCCAGTTCCTCTCCGCCCCTTTTAGGTATCTGAGCCCCCGCGGTCGCCTCCGCCAGCCACTTCTCTGGGGCTTTTTGCAGTTAGCCGGGAAGTGGGGCGGAGGGGAGTCCCGGCTGAGATGGGCTTGCGGCTGTCCAGCATTTGTGCTGGCCTGCAGTTGGGGTGAGGTCTGGGTTTTCACCAGCTTCTCCCAGAGCTGAGAGTTAGTGCAGGTCCCTTCCTTAAGAGGCGTCTTCCTCTTCTCTGCCGGGCAGCTGCTTGCCTGTGAGCTCGGGCTTGGCCCTGAGCTCGAGTCGCCTAAAATAGCACCGCTGCTTTTCTGTGGGGGTGAAACGCATTCAGCAGGGTGATGCAGACCGGGGTCTTCTGCCAGCGTCCGGCTTGTTGAAGTTCACTCGGAAGAAACGCGCCTTAGGTGGAGGTGCACCTTAGCTCTTGAGACTCTGCCTTTCTAAACCCAACTCAGTGCAGTAAGGTCGGCGTCTCTCAGAGCCTGGTGGCCTGGGAAGTGCCCTGTGAGAATTTAGGTTAAAGGTGGCCACAGCTGTTCAGTGGAGACTGCGTGGGAGCGGTTCCTATCTGTATGCTTGGCAGGTGGTTCTCTGAGATAGGGCTGCTGTCTTCTAGGGCGAGCCTGTAGTTACAATTGGAGTCACTGCTGCCAAGAGAACTTGGTCATCTCTCTCAGAAGTGTGGCTGGGGGGACTCTCTCTGTGGCTGTTGGATGTGGCCTGGGAGACCCATCCTGGTTACCAGACCCCTCTGGAGCACAACGCGCTGAATGTGAGCCTGGGTGGGGGGAGTGTCATGGCCTCTCAGGGAGGCTCACACACTCAAGGGCAGGTGTGTCACCTGCTTTCTTGTATTTTAGTTCTTATTTATTTATTTATTTATTTATGTTTTTTTGAGAGAGGGTCTCACTCTGCCTCGATCTCCAGGCAAGCCTCCTGGCGTAGCCTCCCCAGTGCTGGGATTACAGGTTTGCGCCATTTTGCCTGTTCTCTGGTATTTTAATAGCCTAGTGGATGTGGTTTGACTGTTTGGAAGCACCCCCTCCCTGCCATGGGCTCCTCAGTGGCTTGGTCTGTGTGCATCAAAGTAGCCATCAGAGTGGCCATCCAAACAAGTGTGAGAATTCCTGGGAGAAGTGAAAATACTCCAAACTTCAGGGGCGCACAGACTGTGGTGTTGGGTTAACTCATCCACGATGGGGACTCACAGCACAGCTACAGCCGCGCTTTGCGCAGGACCCTAGGAAATGACGCATGGACGCTTACTAATACATTTTAGAAGTATGTGGGGTTCATGAGGCAGCCAATTTCAGTAAGATGCTAATCACTTGTGATAGTTATTGTTCCGGTGAGTGTTGAGATTGTAACATTTGGGATTGTTTGATCATTTCCCTCCTGTAAATTGAGATTTTATTCCACTCTGCAGTCTCCCCTGGTGTGGAGGATCTGAGCAGCAGGAGATTTCATGCCGAAAGAGCTGACATAAATTGTGGGACTGGAGAGCTGAGCCATGAGAAAGTGTCTCCATCCATGTCCTGTCTGCCTGTCCTGGAGTCAGAAAGCCCTAGTGGGAAGTAATGGGCTCAAGTTGTGCTCTCAAACGACACCCCGGAAACCAGGGCCCGCATGTCCTGTCCCTGTAGGTGGAGAGGCTGAGACACCTGTGTCTTGGCTTGTTTTTCTCCTTCCCAGAGTCCCTTGTGCATGGTCTCACCGGCAGCGTTGGAGGGCTTCTTCTTCCCTTCTCCCCTTTCCCCCTCCACCCCCGGCGTGGCTGGGAGCTGCAGTAAGAGGGATTACCGCCCTGACTGAGGAAATGGATCGCCATTTCGCCTTTGCCTTTTTGTTCTGTCCCAAGTGTGCACTCCTTGGCAGTCTCCAGTGTCTGCCCCTCAGGTCCCGGCAGGGCCCAGGTGGGTGCTTTGGTCACAGGGCATTAATGACATTAAGAAAAGGACCCCGGGCTGTGGTGGTTCTCTGTGACTCAGTACCTGAGTGGAGCATGGTACTTGCTCATGTGGCCCCATGAAGCTGTAGGTCCTGTCATCTGTGTGTGACAGTGGTCATCGGGTCTGAGCAGAAGTGAAGGCGCAGCTCCTCTGGTAGGACACGGGACACAGGGTGGGGCGCAGAGATGATCTCCACTGGGGTCTGTGTGCAGATATGGTGACAGGTGGGCTCTTGCGTGGTGGGGGTGACACTGTGGTGGGATGCAGAGTTTTGGAAACCAGGGTAAGGTTGTTTTAGAAAAGTGTGTTTCCTTGACTGTATTCTGAACTTCACACGTCAACTAGAATTACCTGCAAATTCTAGGATTACAAACTGGCTCACCCCGCATTTCTGGGAGCAGACCATTGCCAAGCTCGAGGAAAGTGGGGCTGCCTGCTCTGTAGTCAGTGGAACAGCACACTTGGCTGTCGGCCGGGTTCCGCCTCCTGCACCCCACGGCCTTGCCAGTTTCGGGGAATGTTTGGTGACCCTAGAAGCCTTCGTGACCTTTTCTCAAAACTGTTTTTCAGTCTTGACACTAATGGAAAATTCTAGTTATTCCTAAATGCTGGTGTTGAGAGTGGACACTGGTTTAGTTTTTCTTTCTTTTCCAGTTAGCAGTGGGTATTTCCGGGCCTCCATGGCAGCAGGGGGAGATGGTGAGCCAACCTGCCTGCTTGTGCAGGGGGCCCAGAGGACCAAGGTGCTGGGTGTCCTGGGTGGGTGCATCCTGGGGTGGCTGTGCCTCCTGCAGGCCGAGTGGGTGCTGGACCCTGCAAGCAGTGTCCCTGGTATCTCGGGCTTCTTCCTTTCCTGGCCTGTAGATATTCTGCTGTTGACTCCCCAGGATCCACAGGTGCCAGTCAGCAGTCCTGTCCCTGGGCCTACATGTGTGGGAGAGTGGAAACTCATGTGGGTCTTTGTTCCAGGGCCCAAGGCCTCCCCGCGGCTTTTCTTACCCTAGGCGTGGGCTCTGGGCAGGGCCAGAGCTGTCTCTGGTGTGTGGGCTGAGGCAGGCAGGTGAGGGGTGGTGCTCTAATCAGACTTGATGAGGCACCCTGAGGCCTGGCTGCCATCCCACAGTGCATTGCTCCTCAGGCCGTGCCGAGGGCCACACAGGAGCCTTGCTGTCCTGCTGTCCTGCCGTCCTGCCGTCCTGCGGCCCTGCAGTCCTGCTGCACGTGCACCCTGGGCATTATGGAACTCGAGGAGGGCGGGGCCTGCCCGCAGTGTGCAGCGGGGCTGTGAGGCGACAGTGCAGGACTGGGCAGCACCCTGGTATCAGCAGCCATAGGAGTGGCTTTTTGGGTGCCATGTCTTCCTCACTGCCAGGGGTGGATGGCCTCTGCCAGTGGCTGGGGACCTCAGTCTCTTCCTCCCTCCAGTGCCCCATCTGCATCGCTAGGCAGGCTGCAGGGCTCTGGAGACTTGCACAGGACTCGGTACCTGTGATCCCCTTGGAGCTGCCCCAGGAGGGGACCCTTGAGCTGCATCCACAGCATGGGTGTCGCTCGGTGGGCAGAGGCCTGGTTCCTGGGCTCTGGGGAGCAGTGTTCTTTCCTTGCTGTCTCTCCACTCTGTCACATGACTATGGAGGAGAGGAAAACAAGTGCACATATGATACCTGGGTATTTAGATTGCCAGGAAGCAGTGGACCTATTTTGATTTAAAAATGACCATCCAGCTGGGCGCACAGTGGTGCATGCCTATCATTATAGCTCTGAGGGAGGTGGAGGCACGAGGGCCTCAAGTTTGAGCCCAGCCTGGGTAACGAACATGGCAGCACCTTCTCTCAAAACTAAAAAAATTAAATAAAAAGAGCTGGAGATAAACTCAGTGTAGAGGTCCTGGGTTCAATCTATAGTACTGAAGAAAAGAGACCTTTGGAGAGCTTTACAGACCAGAGAGCAGGTTGAGTTGTCAGTACTTAGAGTGTCCCATGTCCGAGTTTGAGCTGCCCTAAGAATGCAGAGTAGGCGTTGTGAGATTGGAGGCCCGGGGTCACTCGTCCTGGTAGTTCCTTTGGTCTTACTGGTTCTCCTTTGATTTCCACTGCAGTTTCATGTCTCAGCCAGGGAGAGAAACCTACAGATTCCCACATGGCTTTGGATGTCAGCCTGTGTACTGGGGTTATCATGACTTATTTTCCATCATGCATTGTTTAATTTTATCCCTCAGTGTGCTCATGGGAGCCTAGAGGACCCCAAAAGCGTCACCCACCACAAACTCATCCACGCTGCTTCCGAGAGGGTGCTGAGTGACACCAAGACCATCCTGGAGGAGAATGTACAGGACCGAGGTGAGCGGCTGCAGGGCGGGGCGTGGGCTGGGGCCGGACCTCGTGCCCTCGGTGTCTGTGGCCCAAGTTGGTGAGTGGGAAAACGGGACTGACTCTGGTTTTATTTTTCCTTTATTAAAAAAGTATGTGTTATGGAGTATTTGTGAAAACCAGCAGAGATCAAAACTGAGCAAGCAGCAGACATCCCAGAAGCCAAACATGAGCTTCATTTTTAATTCTGCTCAAAGCAAACCCAGGCTCTGGAGCGTCTGCAGGTTTTATTTTTGGGTGAAGTGATGGTTGTGGCTGTTGGCTGAGGCCTTGTAGTGAGATGTGCTGTCACACACGGCCGCTTCCTGTCTTAGAGTCATTTAACAGACTTAATTTGGAAGACCTGGAAGCTGGGACTCTGGACATGTGCTCATAGACCTGTGCTGAGTGTGGTCGCTGGGCCCAGCTGGGCCATGAGAGGTGATAGGTGACCTATGGATTGGGGACCGGCCATGCCTCAGCTTGTTGGTTTGCAGCAGCTACGAGAATCGTGCATTTTGCAGGATTTTCACCAGTTCTCTGTGGTCATCCGGATTCTGCCAGACCACAGCCTCGTCCTTTCCCACCCAGGGGCCCATAGGTCAGCCAGGACCTTGTGGGCAGCACAGAAACGGTGGTGGTGGGGGATGGCCTCTGGGTTTAGGAGGGGCTCAGAGGGAGCCCCCTTTCTGTGCACAGGAAGGGCGCCCAGCACTCTTCATGCCGCTTGGGCTGTGCGGCCTGCTGCGCCTAACAGGTGTTGTGTGGTTTTGCAGATGTCCTGCTGTTGATAAAGAGGCGTACCCCCGCCCCGCTTCCCAGGATGTCTGAGGTCTCCGCGGAGGAGAAGGTGAGTTCCGAGTGGGGGTCCGCGCCCTCTCAGGGGGAGCCCCCTGTGCCTTGGGCTGCCTGCCAGCGTTTCGGTCCCTCCTGGGTGCATGTGCCCTGCTCACAGTGCTTGCGGCGCCAGTGAGCGGTGCTCTGCGTGACCAGCCTGCTGCTCCCGTGGCCCCGCTGCCGTCAGCTTCACCCCTCCGCATCCTCCTGCCCTTTCTGCCCTTGAGCCGCATATGGGTGCCATGGGACAGTCACAGCATCACTAGGGACCTGTTTCCAGACCAGAGCAGGGGTGCAGAGTGCGGAGAGCACTCGGCTTTGTGCCGCTGTCCCCGAGGCCGGCTATGCCTGTCTCATCTCCTGCTTGCAAGGCAGAATTGCCTGTCTGGAGTCGAGGGGTCGGTTTACGCCTGCGCCTTTCTCAGAGCCTAGCTACGTAGAGACGTGCAGTGTGCTGCATGCTTGGCGTCTGCCCCGTTGCACCTTCCTTAGTGCAACATTGTCTTGTGCAAAAACCACCACCCACCTGGTACAAGGCGGCTGCGGCACCTCACAGTTCGTCCTGAGGCGCTGGCAGTTCTGCCTCAGCCCTGAAAGGCCAGGGAGTGTTTGCTCGGCACCGGAGAGCAGCCCGCCTCTCAGGGTGAGCTATTTTGGGGCTTCCTCTGGGCCATGGATATTTAAGGAGCCAGCGCAGGGGCTTGGGCTGCCTTATCTCAAGTCACACCTGGCCACAGTGTGGGTGTGGACAGGCAGGGGGCCAGGGAGAGGGCTGGGTTCACCCCTGCCGCCAGCCAGGCCCGCTTCTGAGTGCTGCAGCGAGAGGCAGGTGTCCCCTTACGGCTGGGGTGGGCAGCTGCGTTCTGGCGCAGCCCCTGCTGCAGCCACAGAGCCACCCGCTGCCCTCCTCGCCTCCGCTCCTGTGTGCCGAATGGGCCGCTGGGAGCCATTTGTTCGTGGTTCTGTGATAAGTTTTTCTAAGTCCAAAGAGCAGTGGTGTTGAAAGGCTAAATACTACACACATTTTAATAAGATCAGTAGTTTCCTGTCCCGCCTAAGTTACACTTCCTAAAGGTGACCATTCATTGCTGTTTCCACTGGTGTCTGTTGCAGCTCTCTTCCTAATTCTGGAATGGTCTGCGTGTTTGGCTGTTGGCTCAGTTATCCCTGTGGCCAGCCCTTAGTGCCAGGGACACGGCTTCCCCGTTCTCCTGCCTGGTGCTGGACTGGAATGTTAGTTGCAGATGGTCTCAGTGCTCCTATTATTGTCCTCTAAGCATTGTTTTCTGCCACAAGGAAAGTGTGATAGGATTATTTAGGAAAGCTAGGGGTGATGTTGCTCTTGGGAGGCTGAAGCAGGAGGATCACAACTTCAAGTCCTGGTGAGACCTTGCTTTTAAAAAGCCAAGGCACAGGGGCGCGCACCTGCACACACACACACACACACACACACACACACACACAAAAGCACACACACACACAGGGACACACACCGTTACCCAGATCTAGTAGATTACCTGGGAGCTGTGATCCAGCGTTGCCAAGATGGCTGAAGCCTTGTGTTCAGTCCACAGTGACACACACACACACACACACACACACACACACACATTTCTCTGTCATTAGGAATTGAGCCCAGGACCTTGGCACTTTGCTACATCCCCAGGCCTTTTAAAATTTTTTTCATTTTTGAGACTTCGTTGAGTTTTTAAATTCCCCAGGCAGATCTTGAACTTGTGACCCTCCTGCTCCCACCTTCCAGGGCCTCGAAGGTCTTTTTCTGCCGCTCTGCTTCTCTTGGCCTGGTTGATGGTGCTCGCTCGCTGGCTCAGTGTCTGTTGCGTGCTCTTGTCTACGCTGACTCATCCTTGGCAGAGCCGGGGACCCCGGCCCTGGGCCAGTCTTCCTTCCCCTCTGTGTCAGGACCCTGTTCGCCTGGCAGGACCTCACAGGCTCCTCTCCCTGACCGCCCTTCCCTCGGGTCTCGGGCAGGACATCTGAGGTCCAGCCCGGTTCCTTGCTGTAGGCTCTTGCAGATGGGGGCACCTGCTGGCCCCTCCCACTGCCTGGCTGTGGCCCCATCTCTTGCTGGTGTCAGCAGGGGACAACTCTGCCCCTGAACGTGCTTGTATCCCCTGGGGAGGCCCCTCTGTCTTTGCCAGTGGCAGCGTGCACCCCCCAGGTTAGGTGACAGCCCTGTGACGGTCCACTGCAGAGGGGACAGTGACTGGCACAGTCAGGCCCAGCTGCTGCGCGTCAGGCGGTGTCTTCGTGCCTTGCTCCTCGGGTTCTGTCTGGGCTGGGAGATCGGCGCTGTGCTCTGCCTGCTCTGCTGGGGCCTCTGGGGCCTGACATGGGCTCTGGTGCCGTGCTGCACCTTTTCTGTGCTGGCTGTGTGACGATGGGGATTCCGTGTTGGAGTTGGGAAGTTTTGCTCCGGGTTGCCTTTGGTAACTGCCTCTCCCGTCTTTCTCTTTCCATCTTGGCCCTTAGGGCATGGCTGGGGGGCCTTGTCCTCTGTGCCCTGGGCCCCAAACTTCCAGCTGAGGGGCTGGGGTGCGCTTTTCCTGCCTCTGCCTTTCTCCTTGCAGTTCCCTTTCTGCCTTTGTCACTGTCCGGGATGTCACCCTTGTGGGTGCTCTGTGCCCTGCCCGGGGGTTGGGTCTCCTGCTGGCTTGGGAAGGAGTGCTCCACCTGGGCTCCTGGGTGCTCTGGGGAGTTGTCTGCGCCCCACGCTGGCCCCAGAGGTCAGCACGCATTGTGGCCTCCGTCTTGGGCACGGGCTCATGGCTGCTGTAGCCTGTGGCTCTGTCCACTCTCTGTGCACCTTTGTCCTCTGAGTTTGCTGCCGTGTGTCCCTCCTGGTTTTGTGCCTTCTCTGTGCTTCCTGGTCTCTCAAAGCCCTCCCCGGTGTCGGGCACAGTGAGGCTGTGCAGGGTGCAGGACCGGCATGCCCATGGCCTCTGGGCTTCCCCATTCTCTGTCCGAGGTCTTCCTGGCCTTGTGTGCTGGGATTGTGTCTAGGCCAGCTTCTCCTGTGTCCTCCCGCCGCGCTGGCTAACTGTGTGGGGTCCGGTCCTAAGCGCCATGCCTGGGCTCTGTCCCTGAGGCTGCACCCTAGCTCTGCGGGGTTCGCATCCCTGGCTCGAGGAGATGTGGTGCAGGCCCTGTTGGCTCAGTTCCTGTCCCTGAGCTTACTGTGACCCCTCCTCCCTTCTGCAGAAGAAGCAAGAGCAGAAGGCTCCGGACAAGGAGGCCATACTCCGGGCGACTGCCGGCCTGCCCGCCTGCAGTGTGGACCGGGCAGCGGTGCAGACCACCATGAGAGATGTGAGTACCACCCCGACGTGCCAGGGACGGGGGGGCCTGGGTGGGAGCACGTCTGGGGGCCTCAGGAGCCTTCCCAAGGTGCTCAGAAAGTGGGCACCTTGCTACTCCATAGGCTGAGGCCGGTAGGTCACCTGAGCCCAAACCTTTGAGGCCAGCCTGGGCAGCATAACAAGACCATGTCTCAAAATAAATTAGAACCCCTAAATCAAAACAAAAAGTGCTCAGGGAAAGTGCAGCAGTGTTCAAGAACTCTGCTACATTTGCAGTATTGCATAAATCTAAGTTATTTTAAAACAAGAAGCTCAGAAGACACCTGAGGCGGGGCAGGGAGTGTAGCTGCCCCTGGGTGCACCTGAGGGCCCTGCTTGAGCTGGGCGGTCTGAGCTCTCCTCGCCTGGAGGAAGCCCTAGGCGGAGAGGCAGAGGCACTGGCAGGACCTGTGGGAAGCCGCGCAGGCCAGGGGCACTCGGCTCAGGCCGTGGCGCCCAGCTGCCTTCGTTTTTACCTGGCTCTGCTGGGAGCCCTGGGTCGCCTTAGAAAGACGCCCCTCTTGGGATGTCCCTCAGGGTCCCGTGTGGACTAGGGCAATGTTTCTCCATGCCAGCTCTCTTTCCATGCTCCTGCTGCTTTGGGGTGGCCAGTGGGGCTTCCAGCTGTGCAGCCCTGGGCATTGGCCAGGCGCTTTCCTCATCCGTCCCAGGCGAGGCAGCAGCCCGGCTCTCAGCAGCCGTGCGCATGTGTGTCTGTCGCCGTGCACACAGAGCCCCTTCCTGTGCCATGGTGTCTCCTGGCCCCACCCTGGCCTCTGCCTGGCCTCCCTGAAGGGGGCAGTGCCGTGTGGAGTCGTGTGCTTGCGGCGCTAGCACAGGTGAGGGGTGCAGGTCAAGTCAGTTTGCGTAGCACTCAGAGAAAGTCTCTGCCTCTTCCCACTGCAGTTCCAGACAGAGCTCCGGAAAATCTTGGTGTCTCTCATCGAGGTGGCACAGAAGTTGCTGGCCCTGAACCCTGATGCAGTCGAGCTATTTAAAAAGGCAAACGGTACAGTTGGAGCCCAGAAGGCCCAAGGGATCTTGCATGTGTGTGTGTGTACTTGCACCCTTTCAGTGCACACACACACACGTGCACACACACCTGCACACATAAAAGCTGTCTCTCACATACACTGTTTCTCTATAGCCTTGGAGCCCACGCCCGCAGCCCTTCTGGGAGCTGGTGCAGTCACGGTCACGCACCGCCCAGCTCTACCTCCCGTGGGGCTGCATGAGCATGGGCGCAGATGCTGGAGCTGGCTGTCCTATAGTCCAGGTCCCCCAGGCAATGTGCGGGGCACAGCCGAGCTGCCGTGCCAGGTGAGGAGGGCTCCTCACACTACCTCTGTCACCCGCAGCTATGCTGGACGAGGATGAGGATGACCGAGTGGACGAGGCCGCCCTGCGGCAGCTCACGGAGATGGGCTTTCCTGAGAGCCGGGCGTGCAAGGCCCTTCGGCTGAACCAGTATGTTGGGGTTGCCCTCCATCCGCGGGTCCGGGGCTGGGTCGTGCTCTGCCCTCCCGGCTCTGGTCCAGTCATCTCCAGGACGTGTGTGTCCTCAGGCTCCTCACAGATTTGCATAGGGGTGGTTAGTTTATTATATCTAAACGGGGCTTCTTGTTGTTTTGCCTTTTGAGATCTGAGTATTGTCCAGACTGGTCTCAAACTCCTGGCCACATGAGCCTCCCGCCTCAGCCTCCCAAGCAGCTGGGACTGCAGGGGTGCTGAGTGTTTGAAGCCCTGGCCTGTGCACAGGATTGTGTGCAGGCAGGTCTGTCTGCTGTGGTCTTGCGTGGCTGCACCCTGACAGTCAGAGCCAGCCCCACAGGGACCAGGATGCTTGGGGCCTTCCTGAGCCCATGTCCCAGATACTGAGACTCTAGGGCAGCAGGCATCGAGGGGCCAGGTTCTTCCCGCTGTAGACCTGTTGCAGTGCTGGGGACTGAACCCAGGCCTCCTCGTGCACCCTGGGCAAGCGAGCCCCTACCCCTGAGCCGTACCCGGCTGCCTGCCCCTGTGCACTCGGGACCCCGTATGTAGAGCGGGGTCTGCAGAGGCTGCATCCCGGAGCCCTGTCTACGAGGTGGCCTGTCCTTGCCAGCCAGTCAGCAGGTGGGAGGGCCCTGGCACCGCTCGCTCGGGAGAGCTGGGAAGAGTCTGTTGTCCCCTTCCAGCATGTCAGTGCCTCAGGCCATGGAGTGGCTGATCGAGCACGCAGAAGACCCGGCCATTGACACGCCTCTTCCAGGACAGGCCGCACAGGCCGTGGCCGGCGCCGCGGCTGCCACCTCCGAGGCCACGGTGGGCGCTGCTGAGGGAGACGAAGAGCGGGACGAACTCACGGAGATCTTCAAGAGGATCCGCAGGAAAAGGGAGTTCCGCCCTGACTCGAGGGTATGCGTGCTGCCTGTGTTAGCAGGCCAGCCAGGGCGGACCTCGTTTCCCGTGTAGACCCAGCTGTGCTCCCAAGCCCAGGGCTCTGGCTTCCTGAGTCGTCTCTGAGAAGACGGTGGACAGTGCTGCTGCTGCTGCGGCCTCAGGGCGCGGGCGGGCAGAGCGGGCCGGGGTGGGTGGAGCGGGAGCAGCTGGGCACTGGGGAGCTGGCCGCTGCCTGGGCCCTTCCGCGTGGCCTCCTCTGCCTGATCTGCTTTCCTGGGCCTGGATTTGGGTTTGGTTCCCTCTGACTTTGGCTCCTTTGGGATCACAGCTGTGTCCGCTCCTGTGCGCCTGCCTCAGGTGCAGTGTGAAGTTTCTCAGGGCTCCCCTTGGGGACCCCGTGTGGCCAGGCTGCAGGGATCCAGGCAGGAGTGTGCTGCAGGGCTGAGCCCGATGCCCCGCTGGGGCTGGTGTTCGTCTGCCCGTCCTTGGGGACCAGCAGCTTCAGCCTCGGTCTGGGTTCTGCCTTCTGCTCATCACGTCCTGGCCGTGCCAGGGTCTCGGCGCCCACTGCTGCTGCATATGCACCGTGGCCTGTCCACTTCCAGCACTCTATGGGCCCTGCTGCTGCCCTGGCCCTCCTCAGGGCGCTCTGGCACTTGCGAGTTCCCCGTCTTGTGAGTTCCTTCTTGTGTCTTGCACTGGAAAGCCTTTCCGTGCAGTGGGGCTGTTGGCGTCCTGCTGGTAGGCAGGCTAGGGCTCTCCAGGGCCTGGCCCCACCTGGTCCTGTGGGTTTGCTTGGCGGTCAGCTCCTATGCTTATCATGGCCAGCTCCACCACCCCTTCTCTTGAGAAATGCCTTCCCTGTGTTAGTCAGACTGGACTCAAATGCATGGTCCTCCTTGTCAAACAGCTGAGATTACAGGGTACACCACTGTGTTATTAAAAAAGAGGTTTTCATTCTTAATTTTAGCGTGTTTCCTTTCCTAAGATACCTTCCCATTACCCTTCCCTCCCCCACCTGCTTTAGAAGAGTCCGTAGAATGTCCTCCTGTCATCAAGGCTTGAGAGCCAGTGAGCGCCACTCGCCCTTTGATTTCTGTGCCAGTCCTGAGCCTGGGCAGCAGGCCAGCAGCCGCCAAGGTCCTAGCTCAGCCACTATAGGAGAAGAGCGCCAGACTTTCCACTGCCACTGGACGAGGTCCTTCCTCTCACCATGGCAGGGGCAGGAGGTACCAGCATGTGGCCCGGAAGTCCTGGGGCCTCATTTCTTGGACCGACACGGGAGGAGCCATCCTGTCCTGGGGTCAGAGGCCTCCAGGCTCTCTGGTGGCCTTTCTTTGGCAGTGCTGAGGCGCACACCCCACCCAGGGCCTTATATGTGCTCAGCGGGAGCCCTCGAATGCCGCCGCCAGGGCATGGGACTTCATCTTGCACCCATGCGCCCCGGGACTTAGGCAGCTCCCAACAGTGCAGACAGAATAGACCTCAGACAGGCTTCTTGCCTGTCCCCACCCCCATCAAAGTCCTCTGTTGGGTTCTCTGAACCCTGCGAACGTCTGTGAGTGACATGCATGGTGTGCAGGGTGTCATGGTGTCCCTGGGAGATCTGCGTGGGGGAGGAGAGAGGACCATGGGGTTCGGCCTTCACAACATCAGGAGACCCCCTGGGGAAAATGCGGAAGGCCTTGCAGTTTCTTGCGAGGGTTAGCACTCTGAACAGTGTGTTAGGTAAAATGGAGATATCTTAGCATATGGCTTTTGCCCTGACATGTGTGTCCTTTTCCTGAGAGTTGAGGATTAGGTCACTGTTCTCCCAGCTAGTTAGCGTATGTTTACACACAGAGCCTAAGTGTTAAATGTTACATGTTAAAGCTAACTTTAGTGTTTTAAGGTAAAAAATGGAATAAAAGCGCCTTTCTTAACAGTGACATGTTTGCTTCTGTGTAACTGGGTGTGTGTCCCTGAGCTTCCTGCGCTGCCTCAGGTGCCGCGGTCCCTGGGTAGTGCAGGTGGGTGCGCTTGCTTGTCCCCGCTCAGCTCCGGTTGCTGCGGGGCTGTGGGGCTCTGGCACCCAGGGAAGTCACAGAGAGGCTTAGAGGCAGAAGGGTGCGATCGGTGGCAGGCAGTGTGCCATGTGTGAGGCAGGGCTGCCGCATCCTGTGCGTGGCACTCACGGGCTGTGTGCTTCTGCCCAGGCTGTCATTTCCCTGATGGAGATGGGCTTCGATGAGAAGGAGGTAATCGACGCCCTCAGAGTGAACAACAACCAGCAGAACGCCGCAGTGAGTACCTGCGGGGCTGGCCCACGCCGTGCCCTCCCTCCGTGTCCCCTGGTCCGCAGTGTCGGGATGTGCTGGCGTTCTGTGCCCTAGCACTGTTCCTCACTGAACTTCGGGGTGGAAGACTTGGGTGGCAGGCAGCTTTGAAGATCCCAGTTGGGCAGGGTGGGGCGTCCCTGCAGTCCCAGCACTGTGGGAGGCCAAGGTAGGAAGATGACACATTTGAGCCCAGTCAGGACAACTTAAACCCTATCTTAAAATAAAAAGGGGTGGGGATATAGCTCAGTGCCAAGGCCCTGGGGCCAGTCCCCAGTACCTCTCTCCACCCCACTGAAAATTCTGAGAGAATTCTGGACCTTGCCTGTCTGAGACAGTGCCTCCTGTGTGCCCTTCCTGTGGGTGTGCGATTGTTGGCGTGTGTTCTCACTCATGTTCTGAGCTGAGTCCCGTGTTGTGCACAGACCAGCTGCTGGTAGCCCTAGTGCGGGCTCAGGTGAGCTGGGGGCCTCCACTGTGGGCAGGGTTGAGGCCCAGGCGTCAAGTTGCATGTCCAGTCCTCCTGGGTACATTGGCCATGGAGAAATGCAGTCACGCGGGGCTGCTCTCCAGAATCGGGCTGGGTGGCGGGGGCTGGGCTGACACCCCATTCCGAGACTGGGCACAGGGCAGTGGTCAGGTTCAGCAGTACCAGGTCTGCTAAGGCTGCCAGGCCAGTTCTTTGTTCTCTGTCAGCCTGGCTGGACACTCATGGCACTGGAGGGACCCAGCTTGTTGTGTTGGGGTCCCTTCTGGTCAGAGCAGTGCTTGGGCCTGCCAGGAACCGCAGAACAGGACAGGGACAGGTGCAGGGCTTGTGTTGATGGTGTCACCAGAAGGAGCTAAAGCTCTCCAATGTTCTCGGGTTTCAGTGTGAGTGGCTGCTGGGAGACCGGAAGCCGTCCCCTGAGGAGCTGGACCAGGGCATCGACCCCAACAGCCCTCTCTTTCAGGCCATCCTGGAAAACCCAGTGGTGCAGCTGGGTCTGACCAACCCTAAGACTCTGCTGGGTACGTGAGCCTTTGAGACGCCGTCTTGGGTGGGGCATAGGTGCTGCTGAGGTGGTGTTGGGCCCAGGTGGCCTCCTGCAGGCACTTGTGTGTGAGCCCAGTCCAGCTCAGGGTGGACAGGCTCCCACTGGATCAGGCAAGCTGGGGCCTCGTGTAGGAAACACTTAGGTCGAGGTAAAAGTTGTGGCTGTGGCTTATTTGTACAGGACTTCTCTAGTAATTGTGTATTTTTATTGTTCATATGTGGGTGAAAAATGCATAGTGTCTGTAACTGTAATAAAATGAATAGCCGTGTGTGAGCCACTCAGCTTAACGGATGGCGTGGCCACCCCTCAGTGTTCCTGGTGATCGGTTCCAGGGCTCCGTGTCAGAGTCCCCAGCTGCGTAGCATGTGGGATGGCAGGGTATCAGCGAGTGCCTCACACGGGTCCTTTCCTGCCCATAAACCATCTCTAGAGTGCTTGAAATGCCTGGGGTAGGGTAGTGCTGTGTAAGTTGTTACCTGTTTTATTCAGGAAACAGTAAGGGGGGGGAGGGAGAGTGAGAGAGAGAAAGAAACTCTGCATGTTTCTCCTACGTTATCTTCCTGCACATTTCTGTTCTCTTTAGTCCCGCCGAGTCCCGGTACACCCTGAGCCTCCTGCCCTCCCTTTCCTGGGTGGCTGCCGTCCCCAGCCCTGCCTTCTCTTTGCTGTCCAGTCTGTCCCAGCCCCTGCCCTGCAGGAGTGGAGTCGATTCTCTGGGGGCCCGTGCACTCCGTGCTGCTGCATTGCCCTGTGAATGTGCCCCAGTGCGTCGTCTTCTGCTGCCCTGTGGCACCTGGACTGTCCTTGCGTGTGGTGCTGCTCTGTGTCCCTGTCCCGCTGTGCCTGTGGTGCTGCTGCTTTCCCAGGGCTGCACCTGAAGAGCTTCTCCTGATACAGGTGGACATCAGGAGGGCATGGTGCCTGGCAGGCATGGACAGGTGGTGACGCAGTGGCTGCCCAATTGGCAGTCTCAGGCAGGCTCCTATCAGAAGCAGGACCATGCTGTGACCAAAGGTCTGCTTTTGGTCTCTTCTTCTGTAAGCTATTTTTCTTTCTTGCTTTTATTCTTTTTCTTTTTGAGACAGGGTTTTGCTTTGCAGTTCAAGAATTCAGGCTGGCTTTGAGCTCACTTTGTAACCCATGCTGGTCTCAAATTTGCAACACTTTTCCTGCCTCAGCAGGATTGTTTTTCTTTCTTTCTTTTTTTTGAGACAGGGTTTTGCTATGTAGTTCAGACTGGTCCTGAACTCACTCTGGAGCTCAGGGTGGCCTTGAACTTGCAGCGATCCTCCTGAGTGCTGGGATTACAGGTGTGTGCCACCTCACTTGGCTTTTTTTCTCATTCATTCAGAAAGTTCTTGTATTGGACAAGAGTGATTCTCCACCAGTGACTTGTATTACAAATGCTATTGTTTGGTTTCTGGCTTCTTCCTGGCTTGCTGGTGAATAGAAGTCCTGTGTTTTGAGGAACTTGAATGTGTCGTACTTCTTTCGTGTTACCAACCTGTGGCAGAGGGGCATCACAGAGGAGGAGAAACAGTTCTTGGCAGGCAGAAGGCAGCAAGCAGTAAAGTAGCAAAGAAGCAGCAAGCAGGGATAGAAGCAGTCCTTTGTGTTCCTTCTATTTTATTTGTGCTGCCTGCCTTTAGGGTTGGTAGCACTCACACCCAGTGTGAGACACCATTAATCCTAGCAATGTACGAGACAACCTTAGTGTCATATACCTAACCCTAACTTCACATCCTCTAGATCCAGCCAACTCTGAAAAGCCCCACATAGGGCTTTATGAGGCTTTGGGGGTCATCTAGACACAAGTCATAACAATTCGTCCCTAGCCCACCAAAGAGTCATGCATATCCCTTTAAGGAAAGACATTTAGTCCTTCTCTTAAGAGTTGCCAAAGTCCTAACAGTTTTATAGCATTGCTGTAGAGTCAAAGTCCAAAGTCTCCTCTGAGATTTAAGGCAAATCCTTAGCAGTGAGCCCCTATGCAAATGAAAAGAAAGTTAAACACTCAACATACAGTGGCACAGGATACACAGTACCATTCTAAAAGGTACAAATAGGATAGAAAGGAACAAGACCAAAGCAAGTCCAAAACCCAGCAGGGCAAGCATTAAGTCCTATAGTTCCATGTGCAACATCCAGTCAGTCTGTGGCAGGATGAGACCTCCAGAGGGTTTTGGTGGCTCCACCTCTGTGGCACTGCTGGTGATTTTAGCTCCCAAGACTTGTCTCTTGGGCTTGCTGTGCCCTCCTTGCAGTTTTCCTCAGGTGACCTACATCCCTGGCTTCTTCAACCTTCTGAGGGTCTCCATTGTACCTTAAGCTTCACAATCACGACTTCACCAGCTGTCCTCTCAGGAGCACACTGCCTGGCCTCCTAGGTCTTCTGAAATCTGGGTGGAAGCCTTCCTGACCCCACAACTCTTGGATTCTGCATGCATCTAAAACCAGCACCGAGTGGATGATGTCAAGTTCTGCCACCAGCTGGAACAGTAGCCAGGCTTTCTTTACTCTTGGTTGTAGTGGTTGAGTACCTGAATCACTGAGCACTCTGAACCCCGTCCTCAGTCCCGAGGAACAAATTCTCTAGGCCACTGCCACTCTGGAATGTGGTGCTCTGAGACTTTCTGCTCAGAGCAAATTCTTACATTTTTGCCATTTTGAGGCTGAAAGGGTGGAGTCCTGCTGCTTCTTGGGATGCCCTCAGGCTACCTTTTCCATTGTCCTATTCCTTCTCAGAAACCAAAGCCTCTTCTGCTCTGTCTTTGCAGTCTACTGCTTTACTAAAGCTTTCTTTATGGCCAAATTCAGTGCTTTAAATCATTCTACTGGGCTCTTCGTTCTTATTCTCAACATAAATCTGGTGAAGAGCTCCTAAGAGTAGTCATTACCACTGCCTTAAACTGGCTTGAGATTTCTTCTGCAAGATTAATTAGTCTTTATCCTTAGTCTCAGTCACAGGCAAAGTCTCTGGACAAGCACAAAATGCAGACAGACTTTCGGCTAAGGCATAACACACAGTATCTAGAGTCCAGCAGCTAATGCAGTCCTTCCCAGCAGAAGCCTGCCCAGCCTGGTCTTTACCAGCAGCTTTTCTATCAGCCTTCTGGTTTTCTGGGCTCTGACCAGAATCTCTTATGAAGTACAGCCTAAGGTATTACAGTGCTGCAGTGCCTTTCCTAACTCTTCACAAGCCAGTTCTGAAGATCGTTGCGCCACATGGTCAGGTACAGTCACAGCAATAACCCCACTCTTGGTACCAAAACCTGCCTTGGTTTTCTTGTACCTGCCCCAGAGGCCTTCCCATCATGCAGTTATCTTTCCGCATGTCCCATTGGCATTGCTCCTGGTGAGTTGGTTTGTTGCAGACACATCTGGTGGTAAAGGCCTGCTCTTCTTTCCCTCCAGTTCAGGTGCTGAGTCTGTGGTCCTGTCTGCTGGCCCCCATGTGGCTGGCTCATGTCACCCCTCCTCTCGCTACAAGGCAGACCACCCAGGGCACACACCTGTCTGTCCCCAGCAGGGTCATGGTCAGTGGGGCTGAACTTCAGCCTTTTTGAGCTGCCCCTCGAGGCAGGGCATCCCTGGGGCAGGGCGTCTGCCCTTGGCCTAACCGGGCTTGGCTGGCTGTGGATGCACCGTGCACTTTGCTGCCGAGCTCCACGTGGCAGTGCCATCCTGCCGGACTCCTTGCCAGGCTTCCCGTGCACCCTGCCGTCAGGAAGCGAATGCTCCTGGCGAGAGTCTTGAACGGGGACTGTTCTGTTGAGGAGACTTGGGATGTTCATTATGGAAAGCTGGGAGGTGAAGAGAGGGTGAAGATGGCAGTCATAGGTTCCTTACAGTCCCGCCCAGGTGCTCTTCCTTGTGCCATCTCCATGTACTGTAGTGCCTGCTGTACCCGCCTTGCCGGCACCTTGTCCCCGTCCTGTCTGCCTGGGAAACGGGCATGCTGGCCAATGGCAGCTATTTGGTGGGATGTGGTCCGGGTGGTTTCAGCAAATACTGTTCCTCTTTCCTGGCGATTAAATGGCTGCAGGACTTCCTGCTGCAGTGACCCTTTCTCGTCCCGGTCCTTTGGTGCAGCTTGAGTCTTCTGGGGACAGTCAGCTGGACACCAGGCCACCATGTCAGATTGTGGAGTCTCCCAGCTGCCACCTCACCAGTGTGTTTCCTGCTCTGCCTTGGCTGTGGGCCCCCGCCCTGCCATGCAGGGGACAGATCCAGATTGCTCTATTGTGCCCCTTTTCCTTGTTAGTAACAAGTTTCTGATGTCAGCCGCTCTCTTATGCAGGCTGTTTTTCATTGGCAGTATTCAGAGTTTTGTGAGTAGCTCGTTGTATGTTAAGAACACCTTCCCTTTGAGGTACATTGCTAACCTTTCATGTGCACTTTAATGTCATGGCGGGTTTGAAACACAGAAGCTGAGATACTGCAGGAGGTAAAGTGTGGTGTCTTGGAACTGTAATCACACTGTTGGGAGGCTAAAGCAGGAGGATCACTAAGTTCACGGTCAACCTGGATGAGTTAGTGAGACTGTGTCTTCAAATAAAGTGAGAAAAGGCCTGGGGATGTAGCTGAGTGGACATGTGCTCGCCTAGCACACTCAAGTGCCTGGACTCACTCCCTAACCTTGACAAAAATAAAAAGACGAAAGTCCTTCCTCAGATGCGTGCTCCTCAGTGCACTTTTCAACTTGACTCCTCTTCTGTGATTTTGCCTGCCTCCTTTGTCCTCTGGAATGTGTTTTTCCATCTGTTGGAAGGCAGTGGGGAGTTGGGCTCCCAGCCTACGTCCCAGCCACCTTCTCACAGGGACCGACGTGGCTTTCTGAGATTGTAAACTAGTTTTCCAAGGATTTCTTCAGAGAAGCACCAGAAGAGTTGTTTTTTGTTGTTGTTTTTTTTTGAGATAGGGTCTTGCTCTGCACTTCAGGTTGGCCTTGAATTCAGTTTGTAGCCCAGGCTGGTCTTGAACTCCCAATGATCCTCTTGCCTCAGCCTCCTGAATGCTGGGATTAGAGGGGTGCCTCAACACACCCGGCTCACCAGGAGACTTTTCTTAGGGCCTGGGAGGGTTTTCCCTCCATGCCCAGAACAACCTGTTCCCTCTGGCTCCGTGCCCGTTGGGCTCCTGCCTTGCTCCTGGGTGGATCAGGTCCCTGCTGTGCAGGTTGATCCCCTGACCTGGGATCCAGACAGACGCTTAACCACAGCTGCGGCCTTGGAGCATTCAGGACTCCGTGCTGGAGCCCACGTGGCCCCAACACCAGGCTGGCATGGGGCAGGGAGCCCTGGGTGAGGGGCCATCTTCTCTAGGGTGGCCCAGCCACCGAGATGGCCAGGTGCAGCGCAAACGGCTCACCAGGTGGGATGTGCTCCTTCGGGGTGGCTGCTCGTGGGCTTTTGCCAGCAGGCCCTGTGGGTTTCATCGGAAGTGCTTCCACAGTTTCACTTTTGTGTGTTTTTCTGTGGTGTTGGGGACGGAGCCCAAGTGCTCTGCCCGAGCCGACCCCGGCCTTCCGTCATGTGTTCAATGGCGACTGCTAAACCTCATTTTCCTAAGGCTGAGTCTGCTTTTCCAGTGTGGGGGTAGGGGCTGCAGCAGTGCCTGTGCATGGGGGTCTTTTCTGTGTCTGCTTTGTTCTCAGGGTGAGGCTGGAAGCCGGGCTATAGGTTGAGGCAATTTTGGAACCTTGTGTGGCCACCAGGTGCCTTTGCGAGCCTGTGCTGTGAGCACAGATGGGCCTGGCCCGTGGCATAGGCATCCTGCATTTCAGAGCTGCTCTGTGGTCTGTGGGGCTGGCTTGGCCTGTAGGTTTGGGCCGAGTCAGCACTGGTGTGAGGTCCAGTCCTCCTGTGCGTGTGGCGCTGGGGGCTGACCCTGCCCTGCATGGGAGCGCATGGTGTTGCGCCCTGCCAGGAGGCCCCACAGGAGGTCGGGGCCCCGGCTCAGCCTGCTGTCTCCACAGCCTTCGAAGACATGCTGGAAAACCCGCTGAACAGCACGCAGTGGATGAATGACCCTGAGACCGGCCCGGTCATGCTGCAGATCTCCCGCATCTTCCAGACGCTGAACCGCGCATAGGCGGTCCCGGCCTGCTCGGCTGTCCTGCCACGGCCTCTGGGGCGGGGCAGAGGCGCCCTTGCCCAGAGGGCCTGGGTCACCAGCGCTGTGCTGCCATCCCTCCCTGCCTTACTGCTCAGAAACTCATGGACGGTAAGGCCACGCTCCCAGCTTCCCACAGCCGTCCTGGCGGGGCTGTGTTGCTGGGTGGTGGCCAGCGTCCCCAGGCGCTCCACTGGGCTGTGGATGTGCTGCTAGGAGCACCTGCTGCTGTGTGGAGCCTGCTTGTCCCTGATGGAAGGTGCGTCCAGGCCAGTGTCACGCCCGGCGTGCTGCCATGGCCATCGAGTCGGGTGGCTCGTGTAATAAACGGACCCTTTCCTACGTTCTGTCACTGTGCTCCTTCAGTGCCTGGAGACGCCGCCTCCTGAACGCAGTCTCCCCAGTGCGGTGTCTGTGCCATCTCCGGCCTTGTTGGCAGATGGGAGTTGGGACTCGGGGGTGGTGATGATGGAGTGGACCACACCTCCACACACAGGGCACAGGCAGCGGGCCGTGCTCCATAGCGGCCTGGCCTCGGGCTGCGGTCCCTGTGTCCTTCGGTGCCTTTTCTCCCTGGGTGTTGTCAGCGTTTGCAGATGAGAAGGGGGGTTTCTCTGTGTGTGCCCCACTCCTTGGCACCCCACCTCGGCTGTGTCTCCGGTCCCTGCGCAGTGCTGCTGCGCTCCCTGGGGCCTCAGCCTAGCCTGTCCTGGCTGGTCACCTGCCTTTAGAAGACGGTGCCACCCTTGGTCTGATACCATCATACTCGCTCTGCACCTCGGACCCGGAGGAGGCTCAGGTCAGTGCCGAGACCACTGGAGCCACCAGCTCCATGCCAGTCCTGGGGCCCTGTGCTCCTGCACTGGGCAGCTGCACTGAGGAGTCGTCCATGGTCTTGGGAGATGGCATCTTCTCAGAGTGGACGCCTTGCCTGTGGGCTGGTCCCGAAGGGTGAGTTCCGCCTGCTGATGTAGCTGGGATGGGGCTGCGGGGCTGCCCCCCCAAGACCCGTGGCCTCTCGGCTCCCATGGCTGCCGGTGCACCGTGTGCAGGGAGGACTCCTGCTGCCCTGCTGTGTTGTCCTCCTCCTGGCCTGGCTGCTGGGGTGCTTACGGCAGTCACAGTCACTGGACATGGCAGTGGCCAGCAGGAGCCTCTCCTGTGGTTCAGTCTGTAGCTGTGGTAGGGTTGTGTGGCCCCTTGGTGGTGACCAAGTGACTGGTGGACCTGAGGTCTCCTAGCGCTAGGTGGCCTGAGCTGGGTGTGGCATGCAGTGGTCAGTTGCTGCAGCTGTCACGGTGACCCTGGAGAGCAGCAAGGCTGTCCGGCCTGAGCCAGCGTTGAGCAGCTACTCTTGCACTGCCAGGGCCAGGTCGTGATGGCCGCTGGTGGTGAGGTGTGGCTGTGGGTCTAGGGGTGCCAGGCCTGGTGTCTTTCCAGCAGGTGCTGTGGTGTGGCTTGGCCCTGCTTCGCCCTGTTCTTTCTCCAGGGTTGGAGGCTGGTGGGGGGAGAGCCTTGCCAGGGCCCCGTCTCAGCTGCAGATGTGAGGGGTCCCTGGCATACAGCCTCTTGCAGCAGGTGCCTCTGCTGTGTCCCTCGTGGCAGGGCAGGTTGGCCTTGGTGGTGCTGTGAACACTGTGTGGAGCAGCTGGGGGAGGTGGTAGGGCAGGGCCAGGAGCATAGGGGTGCCACAGCCTCGGGCCCCTGAAGAGTGGGACAGGGCTGTGTGGTCCTGGGCCCTTGGGAGATTGGCCTCAGCCCAGGATTTGCTGTACTCCACACGGTGCTTATAAATGCTGTTATGTCCATTGGGTTTCCTCATAAAATGCTGATTCCCACCTAGCGACACGCTTCTGACAACACACTTCCATAGCTATCAGGCTCAGCCAGACACAGTGGCACATGCCTGTAATCCTCGCACTTAGGGAGGCTGAGGCAGGAGCGTTGCCAGTTTGAGTCCTGCCTTGGCAGCTTAGCAAGACCTTGTTTTAAAGCAAAAAGTCAAAGGGTCGGGATACAGCTCAGTGCTAGAGTGCCTTGATTCATCCCCAGTGCTGGGAAGAGTGTCAGGCAGGCATGTTTAGTTTGGGTTCTGTAAGCTCAGACGTAGCAGAAGTGGCATAGACAGGTGTGCTGTGGGTGGAAGGGGAAGAGCTGGGGCTCAGGAGGCTGCGCCCTCACAGGACCCACCCTGGCTCTGGGCTGTCAGGAACCAGCCATATAGCATCCTCCAGTAGGAATGGGCCACTGGCCACCAGGACCCGCATGCCAGGCCTGCACCCCAGGCCAGGAGAGGGGAGGAGGAGGAACAGGAGGCAGAGGCTTCCTGGTCCTGGAGCATTCCCCAGGGCCAGGCCTGGGCTGGGGGCGTAGGGCCAACCTCCCGCATGTGTGCCCATCCTGCGAGGCCGCACCATGGCCAGGAGGATGTGCCGGGCTCTCTGTGTGGGGTGCTCAGCCTCCTGTCCTCTCTCAGCGCTTGCTGGTCACCTGCGGGTTGCAGGGCCCAGCCTGTGGGTGGGGCCAGTCTGGATAAGCAGAAGTCCCTGGGGGAAGAGCTGGACAGTGGGACCTTTTCCAAGGCTCCTGTGACTGTCAGGTGGGCGTGGGCCCCAGGGATGTGGGGCCCTCAGAGGGTGGAGGCCAGGTTCTGGGCCCTGCTCCAGGCCGGGCTTTGCCCCAGCCTGCCAGAGGGCAGGGCCATTCCCGTGGGTCATGCAGGGAGGATTTGGGACGGGCAGCCCTGATGCCGCCTCCCACTCCTGCCTCACCGGTTGGTTGGCGTCCTGACCTCACGAGGGACGCCACCCTGGATGCAAGTCCTCCCCTCCCTGGTCCTGGGCAGCACAGCCTCCATGCCTCGGCAGGAACCTGGTGTGGCAGTGTGAGGCTGGGCCTGGCGCCCTGCTTGGTGTTCAGTCCCAAGTGACGGTGTCTCTTGAGTTTCTCTGTGGGCTAGGTGCATGGTGGAGCCACCCTGGGGCAGGAGGGGGAGAGGGTAGGAAGGGTAGGTGAATGGGGAGGACCCCTGCCGGCAGCGAGGCAGAGTCCAAGTGGGGTGTGGGCCCAGGCACCCCAGGGAAGACATGGACGCTGTGCCTGAGACTTCGGGTCTGGGCCAGGGCAGCGACCCGGAGGACAGGGTGTGTGTCCCCTGTCCTCGGCCAGCAGCTCGGCGGCTGCTGTGCTCCGAGAGCTGCTGTCAGCGTGGTAGCTTGTCGTGACCCTGGCTGTGGGCCGGTGCGTGGCCCAGCAGCTACGAGGGACAGCCCCAGTGGACAGGCCATGGCACTGCATGTGGCCCATCCGCACCTGGAGGCCACAAGGCCTGGGCAGGAAGGAATCTTGACAGGGGCTGCCACATCAAGGACCTTGGGGACGTGCATCACGGAGGACAGGTGCTGTGCAATTCCACTCATACGAGGTCCCCAGAGTCAAAATCATCGGGTGTGGA
>PVJX010028094.1:0-24212 GCA_004027295.1 Dolichotis patagonum
GCTGGGCTGTTCAACGCCCAGACAGGTAGCTAAAACGGTGTGGCACCCCCCAGCCCCCACCCCGGGCAGCACAGCACCCCCACTGCAAAGGAGAGACACTGGCACAGGCTGCAGCACAGAGGCACCTGGAGGCCACTGCCGCCGACTGACTGAAATGGCTCTTACGAGACCTTGTGTATGATGTGCCCACAAGAGGCAAACCCGTGGGGACCCGGCAACAGCACAGGGTACCTGGGGCCAGGGAGAGAGGGAGGAGTGATGGCTAAAGGCATGGGCTTCCTGTTAGGGGACGGAAGCTTCGGAAAGTGGCCATGATGGCCACATGCACCTCTGCAGATGCTGCAGACCACCCAGCTGCACTTCTGCAGGGCAGGTGTCTAGGGTGTGCACGTGACAGCTCCAAGCAAACAGGGCCCAGCTTCCGGGGCCCCGAGATGAATTTCCAGTAGAGGCGCCCTGCACTGGGAGGGTCCTGCCCGCCGTGGACGCTGCTGGCCCCCTCCAGGCCCTCCCAGCGACAGGGAGCCTCACCGTAGTCTGAGTCCTTGAAGCAGGCATCCAGGTGGTCCTGCTCTTCCTCGTAGTCCTCCAGGTCCACGCTGTTCTTGGCGGTCCTCTTCAGCAGCCGCTTGCCCGCGCTCTTGCTGCTGCCCCCATTCTTCCGGGCGCCATGGGCTGCCAGCGCGCTTCCCTTGGCCTGGCCGGCGCCCCACGTGGTCTGCAGGCAGGAGTCAGAGGCCTGCAGGTTGGCCATGGACAGCATTCCCTGAATGGCTTCCTGTGTGCTGGGGGAGGCCGGGGGCTGGCTAGGAACACAGAGACACAGGCACTCAGCTGCCGCCCTCGGCCGACTGCCCGGGGAACATGGAGCACGGTCCTCAGCCCATGGCCCATGGCACGGGGCACTTGGACAGATCATGTGCCACAGCCCACAGCCTGCAGCCCACAGCCTGCAGCTACCAGCCTGGGGCACCAGGGCCACCCCAGGGACCCTCAGCCCAAGTGCTGCACAAATGTCCGGCCTCAGGCACTCAGCAGAGGCCATTGAAGGTGGATGGCTTACCATGAAAAGGCCCATCCGCCCGCCCAGCCCCACTCCAGGGAGAGCTGGAGGCCTTGGGAGAGGGTGGGTCATGGAGCACAGGAGGATGGCAGATGGGGAAGGTCTAGGTCACGCCTGATCACACACGGGCTCTCCTGTCTTACAGCTGGCTCCTCCTGCACCCCGGCCAGCTCTGTGCACCTTGGGGCCACCCTGTGCTGAGCCTCTTCTCCTCACTCTCAGTCACCTTCCCATCTGCCATCCTGAAAAGCCGTGCAAAGCCCTCTCCTCCCATGGCACACCCTCCCCCAGGGGACCCGTGCCTTCTCACTACAGCCCCACCAGCACTGGCACCACATCTGCATTTCCACCTGTGCCACACCCACACTCTACCCGTAACCACACCTGCACCTATAGACCTGCATGTACACCTGAGCAGCACCCGCACCTGTACCCCAGACTCACCTCCACCTCCACCCCATTACATACCTCTGCCCACACCTGTACTCACATCTGCATCTATACCTGCACTTGCACACCTCCACCTGCACACCTGTACTTGCACACCTGTACCACACCTGCATGGACATCTGTACCATACCTGCACCTACATCTCACCTGGACAGGCACAGCTGTACCTCAACTCAGCCCAAGCCCCCAGCTCTGGCAGCCTCTACAGACTCCTAGGTTTTCTCCTCCCACCTCACCTTCCAGGCCTCTGTCACCCTCCACCTCCAGACAGTGCTGCCCAGGGGTCTAAGCCTGGTTCTGGCCATGTCCTTGTCCCTTCCCTGTGCCTGTGCTCACATCGCCTCCTAGTTCCACCGGTTCCTTTCCTTCAGGAATCAGCTTCTAAAACTAGGCTTGGAAGAGGTGGGTGACCACTGTCACTGGAGTGACCACTGTCACCACTGTCACTCCACAGAGCTACAGTGTGGACGATGCCAGAAGGCCAGGTCCCAGGGTTGTGGGAAGCCTCCCACGGGGGGTCGTGCCCTACTGCAGCCCGCACCACCATAGCCATAGCCGGGACCCCCCACCTGTCTGCATGGTGTTAACATCGCCAAGTCTACACTCTGATCTGACCAGATTCGAAGCTGAGGGCCAGCTGGGGATCCAGGGGTCCACATGCTTTCAGAACAAGCCCACGACTCCCCGGAGCGCTGTGTGGGCACCCTGCAGTGTCTCCTTCTAGTCCTCACCCTCACCCACCACCCTGCAGCCCTGCTGCACAGCCCCAGCCCAGCCCAGCCAGATGGCCCACCCTAGGCTATGTCACATGCAGGGACGAGGCGGACCTGTCACTGCACCTTGTGCCTGTGGGCAAAGACTAGGGGCACACAGGCCTCCCAGTGTCCCCCACCCTCCACCTTCTAAACTCGTTTCTCCTGAGACTCCTGCATCCGAGTCATCCTCTTTCTCCAGGCACCCAACCCTCCCCCTCATGTCCAATGGAGCAAGGTCAGAGTCACAGGGAGAAGACAGCAGCTGGGGAGATGGCGCAGGACAAGTCTAGCACTGGCTTTGAGTGCCCCTTTATGTGTGAAGAGGCTTCTGCACCCCTGCATTCCCAGAGGGACCTACATGAGACAAAAAGGAAGAGGCTGGGGCAGTGGTGGGCAGGCTAAGATGCCCAGGCAGCAGCCCCGTCAGGGTCCTGGAGAAGCCACTGCTCAGAACCAAGAGGGACCCCAAAAGCCTGCCAGAGGAGGGCAGGGAGAAGGGGCAGCCCCTGGGAGCAGGCAGGCCAACAGGGACAGTGCTGGGGCCCAGCCCCATGGCACTCTGAGGGTCCCATAGCCTCAGAAGGACCTTTCCCGAGCCTGGGGAGGTCAAGGCAGCCACCATCTCCATGGCACTCCATGAATGCTAGCTTGCTGGACAGAGCCACCGAAAAGGAAAATTCACAGGCAGTCAGGTAGCCCCAAGCTCTGGAGCCTGTCCTGCACCATCCAAGTGGTCTGGGCCATGGTGCCAGGGGACAGGAGCTGCCCTCACAGGACCACAGCCGTGCTGTCCTCTCTGAGCAGACACAGGCCACCAGCAAGTACCACCAGCTCACCGTCCCCTCTGCAGCAAGCTCTGCCCTGAAGCCCACGAAGGCCACTGGTGGTGGGCAGGGCTGCCAGGACACCCAGCCATATGGGTCCCAAATAGGGGTGACAGGTCCCCACCCATGCCATGTGAGGACCCCGGAGTGTGGGACCCCATGCCCTGCCGGCCTGTCCGTGAAGTTTTAAGTGAATCAGTGAGCGAAGTTTAACCAGTCAACATGGAAAATAATACTTTAATCCTCCAATTATCATACCAAAATCCTCTCCTTTTCCCCCCAGCGGTAAACACTAAGCAAACCATTCACAAGAAATTAACATATTTTCCTTCATTTTCCTCAGCTGTTTTTTTCCAAACAGTACTTAAAACAGAGCAAATGGACCATCAAAACCTGACCTGCTGCTCCAAATGGGAGACACAGGGAGGAACTGCCCAGGGCGGGCCAAGGGGCCCCATGGGCATGCGCACGGCTGCCGAGACCGCAGGGCTGCCCCTCCCGTGCCAGATACCCTGCCGCCTGCGGGGCTGAGCATGACCCTGCTGGCACCCTCTGTGCAGCACCCACCAGCCAGCACCCCGGGGGGGCCGCAGGCCTCTCCGTGAAGGTCATGGGGGCCCAGCAGTTGGCAGGGGGTGCTTCAGACCCTGAGATCAGTCACCAAGGTGACAGCTGGTGCAAACGTCCTCCCAGAAGGGCACGGCTCACAGGGCCCCAGCCGACCGACAGTGGGGAGGGGGGACACAGGTGTCTCACATCTCCGCAGCAAGGACTGATAAGAAACTACCTCACATGGGGTGGAGATCTGCACCCCACGGCACTGTGGCCCCCGCTAGTCATGCTCCACACACATCATGAGAAAGCGTCCATGGCCAGCTGGCCGTGAACATAATACTGCGTGCAAACCAGCAGTCTGTGAAATAGAATACAGCCAACTCCCTTAGCCAAGCTCTTTCCAATCAAGCTCTTAATCTGCCTGGTGGAACCCTCCGTCGTCTGAGAGTAGGCCCGACCCTCGGCCTCCCCCGCCCCAAGTAGCCCTCGGGCTGGGCTGCACTGTGGGCAACAGGACTCTCGGTGGCTGGTTCCAGGAACCCCGGGATGCAGGCAGGTTTGGGAACCGAGCAGGCATGCAACAGGCCATGGGCCCTGCCTCACTCACACCGAGACATGGCACGGGGCGAGCGCTGGCACCAAGACAGCCTGAGGGAGCCCGGAGCTTGAGTTCCCGACCAGGCAGACAGTGCTCCTGCCCATCTCTGCCTCTCCACAGCTAAGGCTGCAGGGGAGCTGCCTAGGCTTCCTGAGCCCATTTCCCCAGTACAGAGAGAAGCTCCAGATGCTGTGAGAGCAGGTGGGCCGGGAGGAGCCACCACCCCCACGGCAGCTGAGGTCCCCCATCACATCAGCCCCAGAGGCCTTGAAGTGGCTGGGTGCAGCCATGCTCCCTCCCTACCGGCCAGGAGTACATGGGGAAATTCCAAGGTTTCCACCAGAAGAAACAACGGTTAAGCGCGTCAGTGCGAATGACAATGCACGGTCTCCAGAGTCTTGGCGTGGGCACCTGAGAGGGGAGCAGATCTCTGCCCTCTCAAGGGCAATCCCAGCCTCCGCAGAAGAGGCCCTGCCCACCCAGATGCGCACCTGTTGGGGTTGTACTCGAGCGCCCCAACCTCCTCGCTGGCCTGCAGCAGGTCCAGGATGCCCGCCGCTGAGCTCCCGCTCTCCTTCTTGACTTTGGCATTGCGACCGGGCTTGGAGTCGGTGTCGATGCGCAGGGAGCCCTCGTCAGAGGAGTCGTCGCTCTGCTGGGCAAGGGACAGGGCGGCCGGTCAGGGTGGGGGCTCGGGAGGAGGAGGGAGCTGCCTTTCCCCTTGGGGAGAAAAGTCCCTTTCACACAGTATTTTAAACACCCTGTTCTAAGGAACCCAGCTGGGATCCGTGTGGCTGCCACGGCCTCCCCCAGGCTCCAGAGCCACGGAGGAGGGGTGCTCGCTCAAGCCCGCCCAGCTGCGCCACAGGAAGTCCGGTTCCAGATGTCCTCCCCTTGGGGCGCCCCCACCTCGTGCCGATTCCTGGGGCTACCTCGGTGTGAGGTGGGGAGCTCGGGGAGCATCCACAGCCCCTGGATCCCAGCCCTGGAGTGCAGCAGCCTCAGATCTCAATAAATACCAGATCCGACTCAGGGGACACAGCCCCACCCCCAAGCTGTGCAGGAAGTGTGGGGCTGACAGGACCTGCCTCCCTGCACACAGCCATGGGGAGACCTTCATGCAGGGCCTGCACAGTGGGTCCCGCCGGCCCCCCAGCCTGCGGGGGAGTCTGGCTGCACGCGCCTCCCTCAGCCCCGGTGGCCAACGTTCCCTCCTCCTGTGCCAAGCTGGCATCTGTGTCCAGCCAGGCAAGCCTGGGAGAGGAAGACGCCCCTCGCCATCCTAACGGGCTGGGGAGTGGCCAGGCTGTGGCCTTGGGAAACGTGGCAGCTGGCTCACCTTGTACACCGCCGAATCCAGCTTTGGCTTCGTGACGGGCGTGGGAAGCACCTCCTTCTTGTCCAACAAGACTGCAAGCGAAACAGACAGAAGTCGCTGGGGGCTCGGGCAGAGCCCACCATGCCAAGGCTCATGGAGCTGGGCCAGGGCCCCGCCCCCGCCCAGTCCTTGCCACACTCACAGGACAAGTCCCTTTTCGGGGTGTTCTTCTTCCTCCTGATGGGAAACTCGTCAATCTTGAGCTCCCCGTCGTCGGACACGTACTCGTACTCATCCCGAACGGGCTTGGCCTTGTCCTCCTTGAAGTTCTGCAAGGCCCCGAACACACCAGGGCTGGTCGGGGGCCTGAGAGCTTTGCAGCTGGGGCAGCAGGAGAGAGCAGTCAGCGGGGGTCCACACGCCACTTCCCACAGCATCCAGCCGGGTGCACACGTGGAGGGGGAGACCAGGCAGGGGCCGTGGGCTGCTTGGTCACCTCCATGGATGTCCCAGCCCATCCTCCCCATGCCGTGTCCCCCAGGAGTGGGGCCCTGACACACAGCTCATGAGGCACAAGGGGTGTCCTCCTCTGGGCAGGGGGAGTGCTCAGGCCTGTGCCCCAGATTCCCGGACAAGCACGGGCCTGCTGTCAGCCTGTTGGAGAGACCCAGACGTGTGTGGAGATCGGCTTCACACAGGACCCCGGGACTTCCGGACAGCTTTCTCTCAACAGTGGGGACAGTGGGGACAGCGGGCTGAGGCAGAGGCGCCTGCGCTTCAAACTGACCCAACTGCAGTTCCGAGCAAGCACTCAGACACTGTGCAGGGGCTCGGTCACCTCCACTGCTCTGAGGGTGTGCCAAAGACTGCGTGTGCGTGGCGCGCCAGGTAGGGTGTGTGGTGCGTGCACGGCGTATGACAGGGATGTGGGTGTGTCTGCGTGTGCACGCATGTGAGGTGGCATGTGTGATGTACACGTGTGGTATGCTTATGAAGACTACATACAGGCATGTGCAGCACACGTGTGGTACAGGTATACAATGTGTGTCTGTGTGCTACATGTGCACCTGGGGTGTGTGAACGCAGCTGAAGCAACCTAAATATGTTTGCGTGTGACGTGGTACATACATTTGACATGTTACACAGGTGTGCCAGAGAAAGTGTGCACATGCAATGCGCGTGTTCGCTGGAATGTGATGCAGGCAGCACATCCACGTGACGTGCAAGGCCTGCATGGTGTGATCTGTGGGTGACGTAGGCAGCCTGCAGAGCGGGTGCTGTGTGCGCAGTGTGGAGCACGCGTGCTACGCGGTGTGTGTGAGAAGGGGGTCTGCGTGGTGTGGGTGTGTGGTGGGTGTGTGCCATGGGTGTGCAGTGTGTGTGTGGAGCAGGCTGCAGGCCCCGTGTGCGTCCCCCTGCTGCCTGACCCTGCACTCACCCCAGCAGCTTCTTGTTGGAGAAGGAGAAGGAGAACTTGTCCTTGTTTCCAGCCAGCGGTGACTTCTCCAGCTTCTGCTCCTCCTCCATCTTCAGCAAGGAGTCCGGTTTGCTGTTCTGAAAGCAAGACAGGTCTGTCCCTGAGCCAGCGGGCCGTGCGGGGACGGCGGCGCTCAGCTCCAGGGGTTGCCGGGCCCCGGTCTGCACTGCCTCAGCCACACAGCATGGGTGTCGTTGACTGTGACAGAGAGGGGCACTGACCCCAGGAGTGACAGGCCTGACCTCGTGAACCAGCCCCTGCCCAGACATGCCTCGTGGCACCACCTCCTGGCGACTGGCAGATGGGTGCCTGTACGAGCCTTTACACACACGCATGCACGCACAGGGCCTCACAGCTCACACTGCTGCTCACTCTCACCTTGTACTTCCACTTGGCCTCAGACTTGCTCTTAGTTTGCTCTCGGATTTCCAGCCTCTCCACGTCGTTCTGTGTGTGGACCGAGTCCTTGTTGGGAACACTCAAGACGCTCTTTGGGGCCTAAAAAACAGCCATCGTGACCCCAAGGCAGATGTGGAGGGTAGTTGGGCTCCCTCTGGTAACAGTACAAAAGTGTGGGTACTCTTGTTGGCCCACGATTCAGATTGCCCATTAATCCATCCACTCACCCGTGTATTTATCTGTTCGTTCATCCAGCCCTGCATCCTGCCAGTCACACATCCACTCATCCACTCATCCCTTCATCCATCCATACACTCATCTTTCCTTAATCCAGCCACTCATCCTAGCATTTATCTACTCATTAGTTATCCATTCATCTATCCATTCATTCATTCATCCACTCATCCATCCATCTATTCATCCATCTAGTCACCCATTCCTTTGTTCACCCATTCTTCCATCTGTTCATTCATCCATTCACCCATCCATCCATCCACCCTACCCTAAGAAAGAGGATACCAGCACACCCTCCTGCAGACCTGGGAGGGTAGCCAATTCAAGAAGCAGGTCCCAGCCTCCCCCGAAGGAGCTCAGAGTCAGTGGTAACTGGTCTCAGGGGCCCAGACCTAAGACCCTCTTATCAGAGTGGGGCTGGCTTGGCTCCTCTCTCCCAGGATACCAGGGCCTCTCTGTGCCACCAACACCCCTGCTGGTCTTAGCCCCAGGGCCAGCTTCCTGTTCCCAGAAAACTAGGTTGGGTCACTCCTTCCTAGAAGACCACTCTGGCCCCTCTACGGGGCGGCCCTCCTGGACGCAGCCCAGCCACAACACAAATCCCCGAGCTGCCTCCCTGCAGGCCTCACCCACCCCAGAGCTACTGGGACAGGATGAGACCCCCACTGTCCCCCTCCCCACCCAGCTGCAGACTCCAGAGGGCGAGACCACACAGCAAGGGGCCACGGTGCCCTGGCTGAGGCGGAGGTGAGCAGGGCCGCGGCCCACCTTGCCCTTCTTGGGCGGTTCCATTTTGGTCAGCGCCTCCTTGGTGTGCGCCTCGAGCAGGTCCAGGTTGGGGATGGTGGGCGAGGCTGCCTCCCGGAATTTCTTCCCTTTCTTCTTGCTGCCATCCTTGAGCTTCAGCGTTTTGGGGGGCTTGGGAGGCTTAGGAGGTTTCGGGGGCTTGGGGATTTTGGACGGCTTGGGCATCTTCACAGTCTTGGGAGTCTTTTTTTTGGACACCTTCTCCAGGAGGGATCGAGGTGGGGTGGCCTCGATGGGAGACGGGGGTTCCTCTTTCTCCTGCTCCCCGTCACAGACCTCATCTGAGGAGGCAACTGCATTCACTTCTGGCCGGACGGTTTTGGAGGCATTCTGGAGGGGGAAAGGACAGGGTCACACAGACACAGCCGGAGGGTCCCACGCCAGGACTCAGGAGCCCCCACCACCACACCGGGGGGGAGCCAGCCTAGTAAAGCGCACACCCCGCAACCTGCTTGCAACATCCCATGCCACTGTCCAACACACACCCTCCCCACAACACACGACACGCTCACGCTGCCCCACGTCCCCGAGACACACTCAGCCACCCAGCACATCACCCAGATCATCAGCCCGTGAGGCCACCCCACCTCGATCCCTCCTGGGCTCCACCCAGCACACGAGGCTGCAGGGCTAGGCTTGGGTCCTCCACCTTCCCTTTCCTGCACCCTCCTCCTGAGACCCATCTGAGCGAGCCGTGTGGGCACAGGTCAGGGTCACGCTCAGCCCAGGCCCAGCAAGGCGCTGGCCGGCCCACCCCGCCCAGGTGTGGCCTACCTCACTGAGCCTGATCTCCTTGGCCAGGTCCTTGATGAGCTGTGACGGCCTGAAGTGCTCTGGGAGCTCGTCCTCATGTTCCGCCAGTGCCTATGGGATGGCAGGGGTCATCGGCACCAACCCAGGCGTCCACAGCCCCTCGACTCCCCACCCCATCCCATTGTGCTGCTCCTCGCCTGCCCAAACAAGAACGGCCTGAGGGGTCATTCTGTAGGAGGCTGGGCAGCCCGGGGGGCAGGCTGTGGGTAGATTTGGGCCCCCCTACTTCCCGGCCGGGCAGCTAAGGTGACGCCCTGGGAGAATGGCCCTGGGAGAGCACTGGCACCTCCCCCTCACGTCACCCAGCACAATTGAGAGCACCCAGGGCTCCCTGCCTAGCACCAGGCTCCCACAGGCCCTGTGACCCGGGAGAGGTCCTCCGCCCTCAGCTGCCATGGGCAGGGGGCTCTGTAAGTGGCCCAGCAGGAGACAGTGTCCCCAGGGCGCCCAAAGATCGGGCAGAGGGGCTGCCGGAGAGGGCCAGTACCACAGGGTCACTGCAGGGACAGTGGCTCAGAGCAGGTGGTCATGCAGCTCCTGGGCAGGAGTGGTTGAGTGTCCCAGAGCTCTTGGTCTGGCTCCAGATGCCTGGCCCAGGGTGCTGTCCCCACCACGGTGCTGGAGAGGGGCACCCTCACACAGCCCTCGCCCTGGTCGGTGTCAGCGGCAAGAACCTGTGGATGCCCTGGCCGTCTGTGGGCTGGGCAGCTCCGTGTGAGTGGGCCAGCGGGCAGAGGAGACATGGCCCCATCGCCCGCTGAGAGGATCACACTGGGCACCGCCCATCACCTCCCCTCCACAAACGCGCGCCACCTGCTTCCCACCTGCTTCTTCGTCCAAGACCTGAAAGCACCATTGAGAATTTTAGCTCCTTGGACTAAGTGAGGGGGCAGCTGTTTCCCAGACTTGTGAGACCCTGGGGAGGAGATGGGGTTAGCTCAGGGGCACCCAGCCCACAGATGGCCAGGGGACCCACAGGTTCTGCCTTCCACCCGCCCAACTGCCAACGGTTCCTCTTGGAACCCTGCCAGGCCTCTGCTGTCTCACCCACAACTGGCCCACAGTGGCCTGGCACAGGAGGCCTGGCCTTCTCCCCCTGCCCCGCTCCCAGCCCGGCCTCAGCGTGGGCCTACACCGGTGCCAGGCCGGGAGCTACGTGCTGTCCCCACAGGCCTGCACCGAGCACCCGGGCCTTCCTCTCCCCACCCCAGGCTGCACCTGAGGGGCCGGGCCACATGACTGTGGCATCTAGACCGGGGGAACAGACCAGCCTTGTGCCCCCTGGCCGGGAGTGACCAGTACCTTTGAATGCCTCCAGCAGGTGCTTCCCCATGTACCAACATGCAGTTTCAAAGTTGGGAAACTGAGTCAAACTACCCAGTTTCAATCTTCTTTCCACTTCATATGCCCTGGAAGCCACAGCACAGAACCATCAGTGCGTGTAGCCCCAAGCAGGCCACACCAGAGGCCATGCCGAGGCCACAGTCAGGCCACACCCACTCAGGCCACCGCTCAGCCCAGAAAAGGGGGCAGCAGCCTTCAGCGACCCCAGTCACCACACGACTGTCCGGCCCCAGCCCTCAGGGGTTCTGTGAGAACACAGTCCTCCCCAGCCTGCCCCACAGAACAAGGTGACCTTGGGCACAGACAGTGGTGCCCGGGGCCACCCACAGGTTAGGCCCATCCAGGACTTGGGCTGGAGCCCATTACATCAACTTGGCTGGCGGGGACCCTGCCCAGCAGGACCCTGGGAACCGACGACACTGTGGACACTACCTCATCTGCATCTCCACACTCAGGCTGTGCAGGAAATGTCCCGAGAAGGCCAGGCAGTCCACAGGGGTGAGCGTGGCGTAAATCCAGCCTGGGGGGAACAGACGGACACAGCCCGCTTGCCTCCGCCCTCTTTCACACCCGCCCGACCAGGCTCTGGCTCCTGTGGGTGTCCCGAGCTACCCCGCTGCCCAGTGGGGGGCCCCCGGCCTTGGCCCCACCCTCTGGGAGGGCTGCCAGGGAGACCATGTCAGAAGCGGTGCAGATGGTTTAATCCAGCCTGCGCCACTCAGACAGGGAAACTGAGGCCCAAGAGCTGAGGGCAGCACCCAGACCAAGAAGGCCATCACCATGCCTGGCTTCTATGGTTTGTCCCTCAGTTATCTAGCGGGACAACGTCATAGCGAGATTCCCAGAAAACCACAGAGCTTCCCAAAATAACTGACTGAGGAAGCCGAGGCAGGAAGGAAGGGCCCATCCAGGACTAACAACGACTGAGAGGCTGAGAAATCAGCTCAACTCTGAGGACTTCTGTGGATCCTTATTTAAAACAGAGAAAGAAAGAAAGAAAGAAAGAAAGAAAGAAAGAAAGAAAGAAAGAAAGAAAGAAAGAAAGAAAGAAAGAAAGAGAAGGAAGGAAGGAAGGAAGGAAGGAAGGAAGGAAGGAAGGAAGGAAGGAAGGAAGGAAGGAAGACATAACCAATAGAAAATCTGAACACTGATTGGCTATTTAAAGGTAGTGCAGGCGTGCTCATTTTCAAAGATGGGAAAGGAAGTCTTTCAGAGAGTGGACTCTACCGCTGTAGCAAGGGGAGCCTGGGGCTCGCTCTCTTGCCCTGGCTCCAAATACCCCTAAGGAGCAGTCCCCCATCTGCAGGCAGTCGCCCTCCTCCCCTGTGGCCACTCTGGCCCTCTTCAATGTCTCGGTTGCTCTTGACACCTTGGGCCAAGCACGGCCCTTGTGCCGGGGGCCTGACCATGGCAGCCGGGTCCTGGGGTTGCAGGGGACTGGCCGGCCCGGGTGTCGACCAGAACGAGGCCACATCCTGCCCACTGCCTTCTGTGGGGACCAGGGCAGGGGCACGGCACGAGGGAGGGGGAGCCATAGGGGGCCGGGGGGCTGCCCACCTGAGGGGATGAAGAGGGTCTGGCCCTGCTTCACCGTGCACCTGTAGCACTTGTCCACCTGGTCAGCAAAGAACATCTCGCTGTGGTTTGCAGCCGACCGCCAGCGCTCGTACAGGGAGATGTTGGCCGACGCCGGTCTGATGAGATAGAAGATCTTCTCACCCTGCCGAGAGAGGTGGCACAGCTGCAATGCCAGGGATGTGCGGGGAGGGCTAACTCTGGGCTGGGAACGCTGGAGTAGGGGCAGGGCACAGCCTGTCCGGTGCCGGGAACTATGACTCGGTACTGGGGCTGCTGGGGAGCCTGGCGATGGGGCTTGCGTGGGGCAGCGTCCCGCCCAGGCCCCAGTCCAGCCGCAGCGCTGCTCTGCGTTCAGAAGTCTGCACGCTGGGAAGGCTCTGGGCACAGGAGCCCCAGCATGGTCGGCTGCACCTCACGGCCCCAGACACTGTGCACGGTGTGCGTACGTGTGCCCCGGGAGAAAGAAGCCTGCACCCGGCCATGCAGCGAGTCCTAGGTGGCTGTGCTCTCCAGAGGCTGGGTTAAAAGACGCCCACCCTTCCCTCCCCAGGCAGCTCCCACAGGCCCTGGTTACAACTCTGCACCCAGAGCCACGGCGCCCTCGTCCTCCTGCACTGGGGTGAAGGTGGGCTCAGGGAACAGGGTGACTTGCTCAGAGACTCCCAGAGGCAGGGCTGGCCCTTGCCCAGCACCCCAGCTCAAGCCCCCACTGATCTGGAGAAATCCAGTCTGTGGCTGGCTGAACACAAAGCTTAAGGTTCCTGATGCCATTTGCACCCCGTTTTTCTCTGGCTTCCCTCTTTTTCCTCAGTAGCCTGCCCTCCATCTCTTTATGCAGCTCACACGCCCCTGCCCACCCAGTGTCTTCAGTGCGGATCCTGACTCTGGCTGACCCCTTTACCGGAAGTCAACCTTCTCTGAGCCCTTGTCACTCAGGAGCCTCACTCAGCTGTTAGGAGCTTTGACCCCGTGCATGTCACTGGTCCCAGATGCACCCCCAGCCCTCTGCCCGGGTATGTCTCCACATCCGCGGCCCCTGGGTCGCGTACCATGGTGTCCCTCCTGCGGCTAATGCTGGCCACTAGGGCCCAGAGGAATGGCACAGTCCTGGGGACAGACCACAGGCTGCGGGCCATGCCCACCTTAAGCACATGATACCAGGCAGAGGCGCCGCCGGAATCGATGTGGAAGTCAGTGTAGCTGTCCTTCACGCAGATCAGGCAGTACTTGGTCACTTTGGGCTTGGCCAGCAACGCGTCATCAGGCCAATAGTTTTCTACCCAAGACAATTTCTTCACGATGTCAGGTGGTTCCACAAAGCTGGACATTCTGGGGACAGGACAGGAAGCCTGGTGAGTGGTGACGAGGCCTGACGCTCCTAGGGTGGCAAAGGTGTTCTGACACATCCCATACTCTAATGTGCGGGCCACGGGCCATTGCTCCTGTCATAGAGATGACCAGAGGGCAGGCTAAAAGCAGCCTTGAGCTGGCCTCCACCGCCGCAGAAAGCCGCAGAAAAGGAGCTGCAAAGCGGCCCCCAGAGTAAACCCTTCTTGTGCACGGCCCACGTGCCTCCTGGTGCCACCTAAGGAAAGGCCACAGGCCTCCACTCAGACAGCAGGCATCCTGTGACTCCCCTGCCACACCGGTCACTGTCAAATCCGGCTGACTCAAGCAAGGTGGAGAGAGCTGAAGGCAGCCTAGGACTCAACTCAACGTCCCTGTCCAAACAATAGCTGGGGTGACATTTCAGCCTCTGCAGAATCAGGCCATGGATCTGTGCTGCCTTGGGCCACATGGGGGTCCCGCATGTCTCCGTCGCCTTGGCTGGAACTTCCATGGTGTTCTTCCTGTCACTAACTTCATTTCCCTCAGAGGCCACACGTACTCAGACAGAGCTCTCCGCAGTGAATGAATCCTTGTCATCTGCTGTTACCTCCACTCCTCTTCAAACTGGACCTTCCTGGTCTGCGTGCGAACCAGGCTCCGCCTCCTCCATGTTATTCAACCCAGAGACCACTTCCTGCGAGACTGCTGTGACCCCTGCTGCTCCTGGACCATGCAGAGGTGCCGCTGAGACCCCCTCTGCATCACAGCATGACCCCCTGGATCTCGAGCCTGCCTGCCATAAACCCGCAAACTAAAATTCCTTGCAGGAAACCTGTTTGGGCAATTCGCTGCCCACTGCTCCCTCTCTCTCCCTGTATGAGTTCCCTTACCTCCGTGTGACCTCCGTGTGACCTCCAGGCTCATCATGTCCACCCCGTAAGTAACACACTCTAGACCTTCACCTGTGTCCCTCCTAATCAGCAGAGAAGACCCCAAACCTTAAAGACCCCAAACCACAGGCCTGGCAACCTCAGTCATAAATCCTCACCTTCAATGTCCCCCCATGTGAGGTCCCCAGGCACTGTTGCCCTCAGGGGAGGTCCCCTGCCGGGTGGAGAGGGGGCCCTTGCAGTCCAGCTCCAGCCTGGCCCTTTGCACCCGGCACAGCACCGGGGCCCACTCCCCTGTCTCCTGATGGACCCCTGGATGTCCTTTCCCAGCTTGGTCTGGAACTCAGGACCACGCCAGCTCCTCTGCACTGGAGAGGACCCAATGCCTCCATGAGCACCCGAGGCCACCATGAGTGAGGGGGCAGCTCGGTGCACACAGTGGCACCAGTGGACACCTGGCATGGGGCCTGACCTTCGCAGGCTGGTGACGTCTGAGGCCAACTTACTGGTGAGGAGGCCACCCTGCCTCCCTCGGGTAGCACAGAATGGTTCTCAGAGCTCACTCGGGCTGCAAGTACCTGACAAAAGTCACCGACAATCGCCAGCAGTCCTGAGACTGGGATGGGGAGCGAGGGAAATGGGAGGCAAAGAGCTGTCCCTGTCGGGGGTGGGGGTGAACCCCAGGCCAAAGTGCCACCTCGCCCTGACAGAAACGCAACTCAGCATGTCCACCGGCACCACGGCAGGCAGTGGGGAGCGTGGCCTGGGAGCAAATCCTGCTCCGAGTCCCTCCTGCTGCTGTCGCCCGCCCCTGGGCCTCCGCTGTCGGGAAGCTGGAGTCGGGTTCTCAGTCTGCGCTTTCCAGGGCTGCCGGCAGGCCTGCGTGCTCTTTCCCGGGAGGTTTTGGCTAATCCTCTCACTTGGTATCACTTCCCACTGCACACACAGCGTCCTGCACACTTTCCGGAAGTCGGTAAAGTGAAAGTGAGGCTGACACAAAATTCTCCTCAGCCACTCGTGACTGTGAGTACTCCGCGTCTTTCCCAAGGGCCAGCAGGGGTGGGAAGGGCAGGTGCTGACCACAGGGAGTGCATGGTCCTGGGGATGTCACAGGGCCAGCACATGACCAGCCTGAGGGAGGCACTCCCCCCACAGTGGCCACGAGCTATGACAGCGACACCTGGGACTCAGCAGGACAAGGACAGCGGGGCTTTGTGACCCGAGGATGGTACAGCGTAGAGCTGAGACTGGGAAGGCAGAGGTGAGGTGTCAGCACACTGCAGGTGTGTGGCGAGTGTGTCCACGCGTGACTATGAGCTCGTCAGTGAGTGTGGTGAGCGGGTGCGTGTGTTACAGTACCGCGTGTCCACGAGTGGGTCACAAGCGTGACTGTGGCCTGAGTGTGTGCACCCTGGAAGAGACACTCCGCGCCTCGCCACAGAGGACCTGCCTCCTTGCTCTCTGTTTGGTCTGAATTGTCCCTTAGTTTTCCATGTTCAAAGAGAAGCAGCAAAGCAGACCGGGAGACGGCTCTGCTATTCCATGTGCCCCTGACAGCAGCCCAGAGCAGGGAGAGGTCCCCAAGCCAGGCACTGCGGTCCCCACATCCAGGGTGGCCCTGTCACCTGGTGTCGGAGAACTCAAGGTTGGTGACGTTGAGGACCCGTTTGCGGTTGGTGCTATAGTAATAGTCCACGAACTCCTTCAGCTTCATCTTGCAGCCCTTCTGCTTGGTGACATCCGTCACATCCACGCTCCGCTCCGGCCCTGGGGAGGCAGCAGGAGGGTGTGAGCACATGGAGAAGGTGGCAGGGCCTCCCTGGGGTCTGGCCACAGAGGGTGGACACTGTGCCCTCAGCTGCCCTTGCCCATGGCAGCAGCCAGCGAAGGTGAGAAGGGGGACCCTGCGGCTTCAGGTGCTAAGCTCTCCCCCACTGCTGCTCCCCTCAATTCTGACCACCAAGGCCCCCCCCCCAACCAACTCCACAAGGACCTGGTGGTGGATCTCAGGCCCAGCAAGGGCGGCCAGGTCATCGGATAAACACACAGATGTGTATGAACCAGTCTTCTCCGGCATGGCACGTCCTGTGTAACACATGAGCCATACCTATACCCGAAACGTTACAGCCAAGAGCCCCACATTCCTGTGGTTTGGATAAGTGCCCCCCTAGGTCCCTGCATTACATTCTTGGTCCCTGGCACCATGCAGGAGGTGGGGCCTTGTGGAAGGTCCTTAGATCATTGGGGCTATGTCCTTGAAGGGGCCCGAGAGACCCCAGTTTCCTCTTCCTCTTGCTCCAGCATGCATTCCTGCCACAAAGTGCCACCCCCATCAGGGACCCAAAGCTATGGAGCCAATGGATCATGGCCTGGAACATCCACAACAACGACCCCAAATAAACTTTTTCCTTGTATTCACTGCCTCGGAGATTCTGTTATAGTAACAGAAAGCTGACTCAGATAGGGACCAATTCATTATTCTAAAAACTGGTCAAGTGAGGCGTAGCTGATGAAGAAAAGTTCAGGATGACCCAATAACTGAAGAGGGTAAGTTCTTCACAGAAGACCCAGGATCAGCAGAGGGAGGAGAAGGACAGATCGCACAAGCTATTTGCCCCTTGGCAGCGTCCACAGTGCTGACCCAGACCTGAGGTAAGGGACTCTGCTGAGAGCAGAGGAGGCCATGTGCCAGTTCCCACTGGCGCTGAGGTGCCCCTGAGGTCCTGCACACCCTCCTGGGAAGGAGACTGCCAAAAACCTGAACCCGTGTCCAAGCAGGGCTCACCGATCAAGTTTATGAGAAACTTGGGGCCTACCAGGGCACCCCACAGGGACTGCAACAGCCAAGTCCTGGATGCAAGAATTTCTGCTGGGTCTGGAGTCCCTTTGCCCAACAGACGAGTGGGGGCGGGAAGGGCTGTCAAGAGGGAAAAAGGACTTCAGTTGCCTCAACACTAGAAGCACATGCAGGCCCTCTCTGAACTCCAGTTCAATCAGCAAGGTGGAAAAGAGGTGTCTTAGAGGGAACTGGACAGAATTACACCGGGTTTTACGAGCTGGGAAGGAATGATCATGAAAGCTGCAGAGTGTGAGGATGGAATTCTCTCTCCTTTTTTTTTATCGGTATGGGGATCGAACTCACAACCGCGCTTACCAGGCAGGCGCTTATGCCGCTGAGCTAAATCCTCAGCCCCAAGGATAGAATTCTTGATTATCTGTTTCAAGAACCATCTCTTCGAGCTGTATATTGAGTTTTGTGGACAAAAATATGTATATAAAAGCATTTGCTTTAAAATACCACAAGGGTGGGGGGTGGGTTTGACAGAAAGCAGGCAGAAAGCCAGTGGTTTCCGTGGCTAGTGCCAGGTGCAAGGGGCTCCCTGGGCCCTTGTTCTGTGTGTGCTTAAAAGGTTCATGAGAGAGCGAGAAGGAGAACTTGTTGCGCCAAGGCCCACCCTCCTGCAGCTGTGGAGGAGCTGGAGGTTCAGGGCTCAGAGCCGCGGGTGTGGGAAGGGTTTAAGGGACGCCCGGCCCACGGCAGCAGTACTCTCCGGTGCCGGTGCTCCTCAACTCCAAGGCTGCCCTGGAGACGGCAGCCAGGCGGGACACAGGAAAGAGGAGTGGCGGGTCACCGAGGCAGCACTTGGAGCCCCAGCCTCTCCTGGAATGGCTGCTGCACAGCCGGGTACAGCACAGGAGTCCAGGGACCCTGTGTGCAGCCACACGTGGGGTGACCCAGCGCCCACCTCTGGCCAACGCAGCACCAGCCTCAGCCAGCCTGCCCTCCCTCTAGGCAAGGTGCTTTGGAATGAAGCTCCTGTGGACCCTCCTTACCGGACTCCTAGCCCAGGAGGAAGCCCTCGAGACCCCTTTCCGAGCTGCCCCAAGGCATCAGTCTGCATTTGTCTGTGAGCTCCCCCTGGAGGGCCCATGCCCCCCCCCATCCTTGCTGAAACAGAAGAGGATGGCTTCCCAGGTGGGTGCCACCGAGAGCCCCAGAGCTCGGGCCTCGCCCATTCTGGGCATGCGCCTTTGGGGCTCTCTCCCTTCTCCCTCCACTAACTTGGGCTCCAGAAAACACAGGGGCCTCCGGGCGCAGCCGCCGGGGCCACTGCTGACCCCCATCTGACACACGGACACCCTCCTCTACCCACACAGCCCCGACCGTCCATGTCACAGGGCGTGGCTGCCAGTGGACACAGGCAGCAGCCACCAAAGGCACCAGCAAGAGTCCAGAGGAGCTCCGAAGAGGTGGCCTTGGCAGCGAGCCGTACCGGGCCGTGGGGCTGATGAGGAAGGCCAGGACGGGAAGGGGGACTGAGCCCCCAGGCTTCCAGCACATGGCAGGGGCATGGGACACAGAACAGTGGAATTCACAGCTCGGAGAGTAAGGGGTCCCAGACAGCACCCCAAAACAGCCAAAGTAACTGAAGGGAAGAAAGGCCCACCAGGTGCCCACTGTCCTGCAAGGACCCAAGGTCTGATCCAAGAGCCAGAACTGAGTCCCGTGTGTCACCCATTATGTCTCACTCAGTCCTGTGTGTCACCCCATTATGTCTCACTGAGGACACAGCCAGGGTGCAGATTCACAGAAGGTAGCCAGACACCCCAGGCCCCCACAAGACGAGGGGGTGCCACACTCACCCACGTAGTTCTCGACGTCGCTGACGTAGAATGTGGGGGCCGGCACAGCCAGGCCCAGCCCGTCTTTCTTGGGGACAAGGATGGGTTCCGTGAAGCCGTGCTCCTCCATGTAGCCCAGCGTGAGCTGGCTGCCCGGCACGCGGGACACCACATCTTCAGCACTGTGGGCGGAGGGCGGGTCAGAGGCCACGCTGAGGCCTCCGTGCTGGTCAGGCCCAGACGTGGCTGCAGCAGGAAATGCCCAGGTCTCCCAGGTCTCTGGAGAAGCCGGCCCATGCCATCACGCTGGGGCCATGGGGACAGCCACGAGCTGGCAGGACGTCCCTGCCAATCCCACCACCTGTGCCCCTGCTCCCCCCCAACGCTACACACAGAGGCGAGGAGGTCAGGGCCGCAGTACTGAGGGACAGGGAGGCTGCTGCACCCTGCGAGCCAGCCTCCCTTCCTCCCACGGCAGAGTGGCCGGGGTGGGCTCTCTTTCCACTGCCCCACAGCTGAGCCCAGGCTGAGGACACAGTGATGTTCCCGCTGCCCCACAGTGGGCCTGGGCACTGCCCGGGATGAGCCATGCTGGGAAGCATGTCCAGGGAGGGCTCCTGCAAAATGAGCCCAGGCCCCAGGCCAACTCCTACCTGCCCACAGGGCCCTGGGACACAGGAGCCCAATGCCACCTCTTCGGGACACTGTGGCTTCCGCTTCCAGGCCTAGGCTGAGATCCCTCATTGGGAGCCAGGAGCTGCCAGGCACAATGACTCCAACCACTGGGCCCAAGCAGGCCTCTCAATTATCCCTCCTGGAACTCAGTTTCCCTGCTGCACTGACTTGCCACCCTCTGCGAAGCCCAACTCCACCCAGCTGGAGCACCCGCCAGGGACAGGAAGAGGAGGGCAGAAGCTGCCAGGTCTGAGGATGGAGTCTGTCCCCCAGGAAGGGACCCAGCGGTCCTACAGCTGGGAGGGCCATGGACAAAGGTGCTTGGAGTCAAGGGTGAAAACCAGGGCCCTTGACTCCATGCCCTCAGTCTCCCTCTTGCTCACACTCCTACCCCAGAGACGGTAGCAGTGCCAAGGCCAGATATCTATGCACCAGACTGAACACAGAGACCCTTGTGAGCGTCCAGTCTTGGTCTGCCCTCTACTGGACATGACTGTCACCACAGGGCCAGAGACAGATAAGGTGGCCCACACAAAATGGGAGAACGACTGTCTTAGAGCCCGGACATATCCTGCAACCTTCCAGAAGTGGGGGACATATCCTGTGCCTTGCTGTGTGGGGACGCTGCCCTCAGCACTCAGCCCAGCCAGAGGGCACCGGGAACAGGTCCATCATATGTGCACAGCAGCTCCCAACTGGAGATGCTGCGAGGAAAGACAGAGGCATATGGAGCAGAGGCCTGGTAGACCCAAAGAGGAGAGGAAGGACTATTGCAGCAGAGGCCTCTGGAGGGGATGGAGGACAGGGAGCCTGGTAGCCGGGGACCTGTCCAGCCTGGTCATGGCTCACCCTGCAGGCCCAGGCCACCAGAGCTACAGAACAGCTAGAGCAGGAAAGTGACAGTCTGCAGTTCTGTCCACCACTGCATAGACAAGACTGCAGTGGGCCTCGGGTGGGAGCGGGGTGGCTACTGGAAAGAAGGTCAGTGTTTCGGGGTGCCTGACACGTGGACAAGAGAGACGGGGGATTGGTGAGATCAGTACTTGATCAGAGGGGCTGAGGGAACAGGAAGAAGAGAAGGCGGGCAGACAGGGACTGTGTGTGCAGGAGGAGCGGGAAGGAGGCCACGGAGCAGAGTGAGACTGAGCTGGGGACAGTATCCAGTATGAGACACACGCTGGACCTTCCGGGGAAGGAGCAGCTGGGTAAACAGCACAGGTCAGAGCTCACCAGAGCCAGAAGCTGGAGTCAGGCTGCACAGCCTCGGGCTGGGGCCAAGAACAGAGGCCCTGGAGGCAGAACCTCCAGGAGAGCAGGTGGAAAAGCGGCAGTGGGGAGGGGACAGAACTTCCCCAAGACAGGGCTGCAATGCGGTGCTGCTGGAGGTCAGCTGGGATCAGGGCAGAAGACTGTCCGCTGGTTTGGATCACCTGGTACATCATGAAGAATAACCCATGAAGAGTGAAGGCGAGGTACAGAAGGAGAAAATATAACGCAGACAATGGTGAGAAGCTCAGGGAACACCAAGGTCCTGCCAAGGAAGCTTCAGAAGCCACCAGAAGTCTCCCATCTACTGAGGCGAGAAGCAGGAAGCTTCCCTTGAAAAACCTAAACTCCAAGCCGTGTCTCAGCGGGGAGATTCCAAATTAACATTAACTCCATGGGACTAGGACACCAAACAGAATCTCAAACTGAAATTCACAAAGGTCACAGCAAAAGGCACTCACAAAGTCATCTCGTAGAGAGACCTGGGCTGCCTGGGACGTGCTAGTTACTACAAGAAACGGATCTCCTGGAAAAGCGTGCCTCGCAGAAGGACGCAGACTCCAGGAGGACTCAGCAGATGCACAAGCCGAGAGAGCAGCTCCTAAGACCTGAGGATGACAGAACAACTGGCAGGAACTGTAAAGACGGGTCTATTAAACACACCTGACAGGCAAGAAAAAGATTAACCACAGGGCAGGGGAGCATGGAAAAAGAACCAACGATATCAAAACTTCATAGAAATTCTAGAAATAAAAATATGATTAAGAATTTAAAACCTAGTAGATACATTACATGGCAAGTGGGTAGGAAAAAAGACAGTGAGCTGAAAGAAAATTCTGAAAAAATGACAGAATGCAGAAGAAATGGTAATGAAAAGAAAAACCATTATTTTTTCAGAATTGAGATATGACTCCTCAAATTAAAAGGATACGGAGCTATGGGAAGAATAAACGAAAACAAATGCAGAAGTACCATCTATACTCATAATGGATCACAGGCAAGAAGATAATCTTCAAAGTTTTTTAAAGACAAAAAGCACATTTACTCCTAGCACTCGAGAGGCTAAGGCAGGAGGATCGTTATGAGTGTGAGACCAGCCTGGGTTACAAGGTGAGCTCAAAGCCAGCCTGAACTGCATAGTGAGACCCTGTCTCAAAAAGACAAAAAAAAAAAAAAACCACCCCAAACAACAACAACAAAACCAACGAAGCCACATTTACCAGAAATGAAACAAAACCTAGCTATTACAATGACAACAGATTATCAGCAACAAGAGATATCAAAGATAGTACAATAGTATCTTCAAAGAGATAAAAGAAAATAATTTTTACTACAGAACTTTAGATCAACTTCAGAATATTAGAATCATTCAAGAATAAGGATGACATGAAAACACAGAGAACTCAGTGGTGCCAACTACTCCGCACCCCCCCCCCAAGTTAGCAAAGGTCTTGGTACAGAGGCCACGGGCTGCGGTGAGCCATAGCCAGAGCGCATCGCCAAAGAGCAGACACTAACTAAAGTGATCACCAAACTAGAAACAGAGTTGACTAAAATCAACCTGAAAACCTTAGCACAAAACAAAACGATAGAAACGTGAGAAGACCAAGCAACAAAATACCTGTGAAAGCTCCCAATTCCCCCAAAGCGGATCCATGGGGAATCAAGAAGGAGGAAATTTTTTAAAAACCACACAGACCAAATTATTCCAAACGATAACAGAAGAGAGAAGAAGATACAATTAAACAAATAATGTGCTTAATAATCAAAAGGAATAGCAAGTTTACAGAAAACACCAATAAAAAGCTAGCTGAGCTAAACAAAATAATACAAAACACAAATGACCAAGTTAGCCAAGAACTGGAGTCCATGAAAAAGAACCAAATAGAAACCGAAGAGATTAAAAATTCTACTAACAAAATGGGCAGCAGAAATGACCAATCTGAGGACAATGTCAGGACTAACAGGCAGGCTTGCTTTCAGGGGCCAATTATCCAGAGAAACCTTAAATACAGCAAGAGAACATGAAAAATGGATTCAACAGACAGATGACGCAAAGCAGACTAACCTAAGATTAACTGAATTAAGTAAAAAAATCAACAGACAGAAAAAATGGCATTTAAAAAAAACCTGTTTACAGAAATAACAGGAGAAAACTTTCCAAACATAAAAGAGAAGGAGATGAGTGAAACAGAAAATTCCAAAATAACATGCTCAAAAAACAACCTCCCCAGGACACATCCCAGTCAAAATCACGAAAGTCAAAAAAAAGGACTGAATGTTAAAGGCAGTTAGAGAAAGCAACAAATCACTCATGAAGGTAAACACATTAGGACTGCAGCAACCTTCTCAGTATAAAACAATGACCAAGAATGCTTAGAGCAAAGTGTTTCAAGTCCTAAAAGAAAACAACTTCTAAACACCATCAAGATGGCGGACTGGTAGGTAGCAGGAGAGAGACCCTCTCTGAGAGAGACAGCTCAAATGCCAGAATAAAACACCCTGGAGAGACCCAAACAGAGAGAGATGGACTCTCACAACCCAGGAAGAAACTAAAGTACAAAAAACTGCTCGAATATGAGGTCCTGGGGCTACTGTTAGTGAAGATAAGATCAGCGAGCATGGCGCCCTCCTTGAGCCACCTGAATTCCTGCCTGACCTGAACAAGCAATCCGCACCGAAGCAACTGGCTTGAGCCGCCGGAGCGCGGAGCTGAACAGCCGTGCATGCAGCTCGCCTGGACCAGCCCTGCACACGACCCACCCAGAGGCACCGTGAATTCCCACTGCAGCTGCGCTGAAGTCGGAGGTCGGCGAGCCCAGCAGTTCTCGGGGTCTGGCATCAACACTCGGTGAGTGATGGGAATAAGATTCTCCCACGGGAAAGGGGAAACCGACTGGATGACATGTTGGATTTGGGCAGGACAGCCCTAACTCCATAAGGAAGTGGCTTCAGCTGGTTGCTCCCCTAGCCGAGCGGATTGGTGGAATCTGCTTGGACTAGGCTGCGCACCTGGTGGGGACCCAGTGAGTCCCTACAATATTACTTCCCTGAGATCAGTGCACACTGATGCAGTGAAGGCCTGCAAAGGTTGACTGGCCCGGAAGGGAGGAGCTAGCGCACACTGCCCCTGGGTGAACTCTAATCTCTGATAACCTATTGAAGAGGGCTAAAGCTCCTAGCCTGCACCCTCTAGAGGAGCCTTAACCAACAA
>PVJX010028095.1:0-24204 GCA_004027295.1 Dolichotis patagonum
AATGAGTACCTTGCATCTGAAATTTCTTTCCCACAAAATTAAGCCTTCTTTTGGTCTTAGCCATTAATTTCAAACTTTACAAAGAACAAGAGTACTTAGGTTTTGAATATCTGTAAAATAAAGTAACTTCAGTAATAACATTTTGGTTCTTCAACTAAATGTTCATTCACTTTTTTTTCTTTTTGCATATGTGCCAGCCTTTTTAAATAGATGATCTCAAGCAGAAAGCAAAAGGAAGAAGTAATTAAGGTTTAAAATACTTAACAATGCCATTGCAATTTGCCAAGTAATTATAGTGTCCTTTCATAGGATTATACACAGTTCTATCATTATTATTGTATAAAACATCTATAAGCAACCAGAAAATCATTGTTAAAATTTAAATATTAACCATTCCATTTTTAGTGAACAACGAATCTTTGTAGGATCTGTTAATAATTTCAACAGTTACAAGTAAGATAAACAGATTGCTAATATTTTTAAATGCATACTTGCATTATTAACATAGATTTCTGAGTGGGTGTTGAACGGACATGGGAAAAATTATGTATGTTTCTAGAAAAGTGACAGAACCGTATTTTTTCACATTGATAACAGGGACATAAGCATTTTTTGGAAACTATGTATAAATATATGCTTTCATTTTCCTTATGCTAATAATTTTTCAGGAAGTTAAAGCACAGGACACTTGAACTAAAAGAATAACAAATATATTTCACAAGATACATTTTAATAAATCATAGTTTATCAATATGCTAGGATTTCACTAAGGACAGTAGTTCAGCTTGATTCTAGTGGGGTTTCCTGCTCAAAGAATTGGAAAGACTATGCTATTTTACTACTTAAATTATATGATCATGTGTGTAATGCTTTTTGGTTGCCATTGTCAGTACGTTAATGTATACTAAAAGCTGATTTATAACCTCTGGTATTACTTACTGATATTTTTATACTATGACAATATTTTAGGTGATGTATATTAATTTTAGAAACACTGTTCACATACAGTTTCATTTACAGGACTTCACAGTTTTTAAAGACAATATACAAGATTTAACAAGGCAAGGAAATTTCTACAATATAGCTATATTTCAATTGTGTATCAATTATTATCTCTCACATTGAATCTTTCTGACTACTATGGTCACCTTCAATAAGAGAACATTAAGGTATTTGAAGGTTAACTGATTCTCCACGGATGATACAGATAAATAATAGAACAAAGAGAAAGAACCTGGTTCGTGACATTAGCTCAGAGTTCTAGCCAATATACCATGCTGTCTGTAAGAGTCTGTGAATGATGAAAAAGTGAAGAAAGGCATAATCTTACCTAACATTCAAGTCAACAAATAGGATAAACAGTTTTCTAGACTTGCAAGAAGCCAGTTTTTCCTCCATGGAAAATATCATTTTCCCTAAGAACTAAAACTAGTCAATTGGAAGGAATACAATATTTTTGCATAGAATCCATACGATTAGCAGATAGCTAGATCCCTCATGGAATTCAACCCAAGAGTTATGAAATCGGGAATGGCAGTTATCTACCCTGCCTTCTGTCTTTCTGTGAGGATAGCAACTTTTGTGCTATTGTGCACATTTTCCTCCACATTAATATTCAGGGTATCTAGGATAGTGGGAAAAGAATGAGTGGAAAAGTGTGATCGGGACAAGGACAACTGAAGGTATATGTCAATAATCAGCCTGAGAAACACACCAATAAAGATCAACAAAAAGCAAAACGTAAAGACTGATGACTTAAATTCAAAAAAGCATGGAATGTTTTACATATACAAATAAGTAACTCTGTAAACCCTCTTATCCTCAAAAGATGCTATTAGGAAAATAAGATAGGCACTTTCTTTCCAGTGGTAACCTGGTTTCCCCAATTACATCCACCTCCAAGTACCCTGCAGTCAAGAAGAGCAGACCTATACAGGCAGACTGCTATTGAAGTGTGGTAATTATAAAAAGGTAGGTTTTTTATTACTCATAAAAATGTAAATGTAATTGTTTTGAGAAGAATGAGAATGAAAGGAGTTTGTGTATGCATAAACTGATAAAATGCTTTAAGAAAGTCAGAGAAAAGATTGAGAGAAATATAGTTGGTGTGTGGAAGACTCAGGAAAAAGTAATATAAAAGACCGAAAAATGTTATTACTGGTGTTAAGGCCTAGGATTTAGACCAGTGACAAAGATCTGTAGCATGGTCTAATTTACTTTCTTTGACAATTTTTGTGTAGGCTGAAGCTCAGAAATTGTCACAGACGACAAAATAAGCAAACTAGTTAGCATTCAAACAAGACATTGCTCATATTGTACTCTGTTGCTGACTAAAGCATCCCACAATTTTCACTGTGTGTATATACAGCTAAACTCGATTATCTATTTTCTTGACTTGAAAACTATCTGGAGGTTAGTAAAGCACTGCATGAGTCATGGAGACATGACTGTGCACAAATATTTTGTTCCTGACTTGTTTCTGTCTTATGCTTTTTGCTTTGGTTCCCAGCCACCACGAAATGAGAAGCTTTGCACCACCACACCCTTCTGCCAAGTTATTTATGCCCTGAAGCCAATCAATCCTGGACTGAAACCTCTGAAACTAGAAGCCAAACTAAACCTTTCCATTTTTAAACAGTGGGTGTTGAGGAATTTTTCTTAGAGATGGGAAAACTTAGAGATGGGAAGAAAATTAGTGCTAGGGAAGTGGGTTTTTTGGTGTGACTATAGTTGATCATGTGATTTTGAAACCACTGAAACTGATTTGTCAGAGGAATGTGGAACATTTTGGGAAAGTAGACTGGAGAAGTTCTAGACAAGCAGAGTTTGATAGATGGTTCTGATCAAAGCTCAGAATAGAATTTGTATAAAAATGCACAAAATAAATTCCATATTCATGATGGTTTAGTTGAGGACTCTGGTGGGAATTGAACTAGAGGCCATTAATATTATACTCTGGCAAAGAACATGTCTGTATTTTACCTATATCCTGAGACTCTGCAGAAGGCGGAATTTAAAGGCTATGGATTAATTGATCTGACAAAGTAAATTTCAAGTAGCCTAAAATTCAATCTGTGTAAGGGTACTACTGGTTGGTTTTAGTCAAAATATTAGGAAGAATCAAGAACAAATTACGAAGTGGAAAGAGTTGAAAAATTTAAATTTTATCCAGAAAGAATGACACATAAAATTTGGGACCAAAAGAAATACGGTTGCTGAAAAGAGTAGTGCCACTGGGAAAATAAAAAATAAAAAACAAACAAGTACTTTGAAAAGGAACCATAAGAATAATGCCTTGAGAGTATCTCAGGATAAGAAAGTCCCTCAGTATTGCAGGGTCAAAGGTGCAAAACTTTCCTTTGAGAAGAGAGACCCTGAACCATTTGCTCTGTTATCCAAGCATTCAGAGGCACCAGAACCCATGGCCTGAGAGGCACTACACACTGCTTCAACGTGCACAGATATTGGCATCATGCATGTGGTGCTGGTTTTACTGGTATGCAGAATGCAAGAATTGCAGGTTGGGAGGATTCCAGGTATACATCAAAGGAAGGTGTGACATGTCAAGCAGTGTCTCCTCCCTGAGTGGTGACGGTGTGCAGCTGTGAGAATAAAGTCAAAGGTGCAACAGAGGTATCGGCAAGTCAAAAATGCTAGGAACCTGTAACAGTGCCAAGGAAAACTGCAGAAGTGTGACAGGATAGCTAGTTCAGGAGAAAGATTAGGTAGGCTGCCACCAGCAAGGACATAAAGGTGGTTCTGCCTAAGCACTGTGGAACTCATATCTCCCCATTGTTCTCCAGATGCAAAATATCTTTTTTGTGATTTTTTTCATTCTCCAACTCTAGAAGTGTTTTATTAGATCTCTGTGGTAGTTGAGTTTGTGTCAACTTGACTGGGTTAAGAGCCACCTATCTGAGTAGTAAATCACACTTCTCCATGTGTCTGTATAGGTCGGGAAGGTGTGACCTTGGGTAATGTGCCCTGGCCTCTTCCTTTCTGGTTTTGTTTTTTTTTTTCTGTCTTTTCCACCCATCATGAAGTGAATTGCTTTATTCCATCACACCCTTCTGCCATGTTTCAATCATGGAAAATACTTGACCTTATATTAAAATCTCTAGAAATGTGACCAAATTAAAACTTTCCTCTTTTAAACTGTGGGTATTATTTTGCCCCAATAACAAGAAAGCAGAATATATATATATATATATATATATATATATATATATAGTGCATATTTATATATGCATCATTTACACATGCATGTACACACACATATATCTATTCATATATACATAATTTTTAGTGTTTTAAAATCACTATTTCCATTTTCTTTCAAAACTTTGTTTTTGTCTGCCACATCATTTTTATGCTTTTTTTAAGAAATGAGAATTTCTTTTGAAGTACTTGCACTATTTGCTTTATTTCATCATTATTTTTTCTCAACTTTCCAGACTACCAGCTTAAGATTGCCTTTAGTTTTAAATCACATCTTCCCTGGGCATTTTCTTAACTTCTGTTTTCTATTTTATTTTACACAAATACTTCATTAAGGTGTGTATTTATTAACACATAGCACCATTTTTACTTGAAGTAAAATGTAACCCTAACTCTAAACCCTAACCCTTTTACATCTTTACCTCACTGATTTCTAGTGTTTCTTTCACCAGCTATTTTTCCTTTTTTAGTCATAATTTTCTTCATACTGTCTTTTATTTTGACAATTTCCTTCTGATTATTGCCTTACAGATCTGTGTTGCTTTTTCTGCTTTCCATCTTTTAATGAATTCTTCCAGGAGAGACTGATGGCAGTAGGTTTGTGTAGAGAAGGAAGTAAAGACATGTGGCAGGGTGGCTGGAGTGTTCTTTGAAAGACCGGCTTTCTGCTCTTACTTTCCCACAGTTTTATAGACCCGTAGTACAATTGTAACCTTTTTCCCAGTGTAGGGTTTCTTTCTCTTCCCCTGTTTTGTTTCCTTTCATAATGCTTCTGAAAGTATTATTCTCTGTAAAATTCATTCCTGATAAGCCTGCTGCCTTTGCATGCCAAAAAAGGTGCTGGCTACCACTACTACCACGCACGCCCAACTGGTATTTTTAGCTGCAGTTCGTAGAATTTCCCCATTGGTGTGAACCACTCTTTTTGGATAACTCTGCTTTGCACTTTGCAATTTATAATCCTTCTTCTTCCAACATCATCCTCTTTCTATTTAACCATACTTTTTTATAAATTGTTATCTGATGTTATAATAATCTCTTAGTTTGGTTGAGAAAGAATACGCTTTACGTTTTGCTTTTATGTTTCTTTTGTATTCTTTTGAAAAGTGGCAATTTTACGTCTATTTTAGAAATCCCTTTCTCTTTGATTTTGAAATACACTGTTTTTTTTCTCTTTGTTGACATATCTAACTTTATACTTAGAATTTATTCTCAGGATATGTATGTCTTTAGATTAATAGACAATAGACTATACTGGATGGCAGGGTTGGTTGGTCTGAGATTAACTGTAGTTAATTTGCAAGCCAGACAATATAATCATGATGAAAAGAATGTTTCTGCTAGCCTTATTATTAACAATAAAATACATACTATGTAGACTCTCTAAATACTAAAAGAAATGCATTATTAACCAATTTAGTTTATTTCTAAGAAATTACCTTAGTAGAAAATGAAGCTTAATATATTGTAAAGAATTTAAATTTTGCTTTTGGTGATATTCTTTAACTCTTGCTTAATCAAACACATCATATAAAGAATATTGTATGTTTAAGAGAAAAACAACTTGAGTTATTTGTTAGAATGGTGAGATGAAGAAAATCTGCAAAATATTCTGTGTATCCAAGATAAGAGATGTTCAGTGTTAAATAATCTGTGTTTATTTAGTGATGAAAATAGATTTTCCTTTATGTAAAACTTTTGTTCTCCCTTTGTTATTGATTATGTACATGACCTCTGGAATTTTGGCATGAATTTGTGTTTTTTGAAATAATTTTTTTTTCTCTTTTGTAATAGGCCACATCATAGCTATATATTTCATTAACTCTTTCACATAAAGCAAAGGTTTAACTTCTTCCTGTCCTCAAATAGTTTGAGATATTTTCTAAGTACCTTGGAAACTTTAAATAGATACATCTCCATGATTCTGAATAAATTCAATTATTTCCACTAAAAAAGCATACTCCAATTTGGATTAGAACCATATGGTTTGGCTATTAGAGTTTTGGCCCATATATAACTCATAATCCATTCGTCTCCTACCAATGTGTGCTAATTTACATTTCAAAACAGGGTGATATTTTAAAATCCTAAGATATTGCAAAAATAGGACACAACTGAACCAAACTCTTTCTAAATTGAAAAAAGATGGATAATTTAAAATAAGCAACACTATAAAGTTTGGATGCAACCAAAGTAAAGTAATTTTCCTTTCTTAGAGAAATATATTCTTTCATACCAAAATCATTGCCATGTACCAAAATTTTAGAAACCATAATTCTGACATGCTATAGAACCCCCACGATATATAATCATTTATCTGGTTAAAGTATTAATAAAATTTTTGCTTTAGCATGTGTTTTAATGAACACATTGCCTTTCTTCTAAAGAAAGATCTTGGGTGCCAAGTTATTTCATATAAATATAATACATCCTTGAAAGTAAAGCTTTAATAAAAATATTCTAAGAATTACAGCATTTTTCATACTCTGTGAACATAGTCCAATACTTGGACTGCCCTCTCATGCTGTATCTAAGTATTAACCAGAATAAGCACTGTTTTTGTTACAGAGCAGCTAATCTAGAAAGCCACATGTATTCCAATGACACAGTACAGGGAGACAAAGACCTCACCATGAATTCCTTCTGTTTATTTAGATTTCTCCCTGGATCTAATTTTATCTTTTCTGGTTAACTTAAATGAGTTCTGCTTGACAACCTGTACCTGCCAAATGAAACATCCCAGTGGGATATCTAGTGTACAAGCAGAAATATTTTGCCTGCTCCTGGCAGATTTTCGCTCTGCACCATTTATTTAACCATACTACCTAATCAAAGTCTATAAAACTTTTACTAAGAGGAGATAGTTCAGGTACATGAAAAGAGGAAGAAGAGCGTCTGTCCATTACTATAACCAAATTGGCTTTCAGTGACACAGATCTTTATCAACCTGTTTTCTCTGCCACTGTCATGTCTTCCCAGGCCTTTGGCATCTGGCACCATCAGATCATCTACTGGTTTACTTGAGCCTGATCACATTCCTTTGTGAACTCTTAAAGTTCAAGTATACAATGAATTTCCCTTGCTTACAGAGGCTTTCCTCTGTAACAGAGCTAGTGAACACAAACTCTTAAAGAAAAAAAGCAAGAGGAAAATAAATAACATCTCTGACACATGATTATATTACCTTAAAGGAACATTTTGCATAGGGGGGAAAATTACAATTAATAAATGACCTAGTACATTATTAAAGAGAGAAATGAACATATTCCACTTCTATTAGGTTTTCCAAATATTTTACTTATAAAAGAATTGCTATGTTCTGTTCAGCCTTAAATAATTGGCCATGAAGGCTCATGGCTGGGTGAAAAGGAGTCACCTGTTTTGTGCTTACATATTACTAAATAGCTTTAATTAGATTTAACTTTTTGCAAACATATAAGAAACCTGTATGTTCAAAACTCTCCGATGACAAAGCTACCGGAATGCATGTCAATGAAATTCGTGAAAATACAATGTGAACACAATATTTGGTCTCACCCCACATCAAATTTATTTTCCCAAGATATTACTTTCTAGTATTGTAATGAATAAAGAAAAAATATGATTTCTTATAAGGCATAGGAAGAAATGAAGTTGCTAAAATACTTATATATAACCAGTATTTTTTCAATAAAAATATTTTTGAAAAGGTGGTTAAAAATAACAGTTTGCAAAGCAATTCATTTACTTTACAGATTATGTTTTCTAATTATAATGATTATTTAGCTGTAATGCTAATTTTAAGTCAATGAAAATCACAAATTTTTTCAGTCATAGCTGGTGTAACAGTTGTAGATACAGCCACAACTTTGGAGGGTATTTGAAATGTGCCTATCCACAGAGAGAGGCAAAATAAAGGGTCATCAATCTAAGCAAGCATTTAATTTCTAGATATAGTGATAGTGCAGTTTCCACCATGCATTTTCCTGGTTTAATGCCATTAGCAGATTCTTAATGTTATCATTGCCCAGAACACTAGAAAAATGCTTACAGTGATAAGTGAATAAAATTTGTGATTCTGTTGGAAAAAAAAGCTTCATCAAAGACTTGTAAAACATAAAGAACTTCTTTGATGGTTAATTCTTTGCCCATCAAAACTACTAGCTAATTTGTGTAATATTAATAGACTTGAAATAAGAGTTACATTTTTATTTTAAAATAATGGGGTTTTAACTAAAACGGAAACAGAGTAGATGGTAACAAAAAGTGTAGAAACCTAAAAATGGCATGTTATTACAAAAATCATAGATTTTTTTCTTCCTGAATATGTGAAAACCTTACTATGTGAACTAAAGATTTAGAAAGATTTTATTGGCTACTTGAGAAAAATGAGAAATTGTGCATTTTTCAAGTACTGTCTTTTACCTAAGTGAAGTAAATGTCTTTTAATATTGAAGACAAATACATGATCTTGAATCTCTTCCTCCTAAATTTTCCTTACATAAATGAATATCATTTGACTACTTCTTCCTATTAAAATTTCCAAAATCATGTCCAATTTTGTCTCAGTATTACAGGAACTCCTGTCACTGTACAACTTTATTGACACTGTTCCCCCTGCTTGCACACCAATCGTTTTCTGGGCCAGTAGGCAACATCTTCCCCACTCGAATGTTATCACTTACAAGGAAGATGTACAAGGAATATTTCAGAACATTTTACTATTGATTCATTTAGATTCCAATTGTGTAATTTCAACTCACTTTCTCACCTTTTGGCTGTGTATATTCTAACTCACATTCATTTACATTACAACCATTCCAAAATCATGATATATAATTCAGTTATCCTTATGTCCTGAATGCCTACACTTACCTTACATAAATGCCTAACTCATCAGTTTCTTAAATTCCTAAAAAATCTCCCAAAGAATAGAATAATTACTGTATGTTCATGAATAGCACCACAACTCAGGAAAGAACAAACAATGAAAAGGCACTAGGTAGAATTTCTGGAGGAAAAGACAAAGACTATGTTACATCTACCCACATCTTTAAATGCTTCACTCTACTGCAAGGTTTTCTAAGCAAATAAAGCAATCAATGGAAATACCACTAAATCGTAGCTCAGAGAATCCATACGCTATGCCTTGCTCTGCCATTTCACTGTTGCATCATGTGCTGCAATTCAGTGACTTTCATCTATAAAATTGGGATTTAACCTAGGAATCTAAAGAGATGATGGTTATAAATATATTTGGCAAACTATAAAAAAATGTTCTTTGAAACCAAATAATCTCAGTCTTATATTCAAGCTTTCACTACTTAATAACAAGTAAAAGATACTGTTTCTACAATTACAAATATATGCATGTATATTATACATATATTATTATGCATTATACATAATATTATATACATTGTACATACCATTATATATAATATATATACATGACACATAATATTATGTAAATATAGTATATATAGTGTTATATACTACATGTAAATACAGTATTATATGTAATAATTTCTACCATGCAAAAAAATTAGGTGCATATATAAACTTCATGTATCATGATATGAGCTCTAATAAAGAATATACTGGAACAGTAGAATAGAGATAATAACATTGATATTTTAAATATTTCTATTTGTGATTTTTTACATGGATTCAATTCTTAAGACAACTATATTTAACTGATCATGTTAGATTTGAAATTCTCAAATTCTTCTTAGCAGTTGATATGTCTCCTAAATCATTATCCGTGACTCAGCTGATACACTTTACCCTGTCCTCTTAAAAAAGACAATGTCTAGGACTTTATTTCAGCGCCTAGAAATAGACCACTTAGTCCAAAGAATTGGTTCCAAACAACGGAGGGAGGGGTGCCACCACACGTAACACCCTAGCATCATAATGGAAGTGAGCGTTTCATATTTTAATTTGTTCAGGTAAGTTGTACCCCGCCAAGTGTACTTTATAACTACTTAATATTTCCTAGTCATTTGAATATAAATAGGCTTGTCAAGAGAATTTGGATAATTTTTTTTATTTTTGTTTTTAAGCAACCGTATTTGGCAGGCCAATTTGCCCAAGATCACCCAGCTTTAATTTTAAATTTCAAAAGCCTCACATTTAATCCCTTGAGCTGGCCTGTACCTTGCACCATCTGTTCCCATGGTTTTGTTATAACAGCGAGCACCTGCAGAGTTTTGCAACATTTCAAGCTGACTGTGGATAAAAATCAAAATAATTATAATTTTCATAAAGTAAAGACTTTCATTCAGACAATACAATCCCATCTAACATGAATTTTGGAAAACCAATCTTGCTCTTAATGTGTTTCATATGGATAAGGGTAATTTATTTCTATTTTGTTTTTGTGGAAGATCAATCTTCTAAGACATATGCATAATCAATATGGAATTCTGACACTTTGGTCACATCCTGAAAATTCAGATAATCAGAGTAGATTGTTTCTTCTTAGAGCACAGCTTCTTGTTGTGTTTTGACTAAACAAAGCCATTAGCTAACAGCAAAGACAGAGTTACTCTTCAGTTGTTCTGACTTCGTTGCTTTTTATCTGCTTATGTTAATAGCAATGAGCTATTCCAAGATTTTTTTCTTCAGTATTTCTCTGCACTATTCATGTGTGCATTACTCATGAGAATCAGAAAAATGAAAGATAAAACAAGTGTTTACATTTTGCCTACATATTTGTGATAGAGAAGTAATCCATGTAAACATCGGATGCTATATCAGAAAGTCTGAAATTTTGTCAGATTAATACTTTCTACTGATTAAATATCTCACCAGCAGTTTGACCATGTAGTAGTCACTGGAGAATTACTGAAAGATCATTTAAGGCAGATATCAAAATATATGTATCTTGCTACTTATCATGATATTTTTAAAGAAATTTTAATGAGTTGTCAAACATACCCAACCTTTAATTTTCTGTTTTAATGATATTATCCTTTTTATTCATATTGCATGTCCAATATTCATTAGAGTCTTAGTTTCAGTTTAGTTATATTTCATTGATTATGAGCTAATATGATACATTTGATCTACTTTTTCTGGTTATTCAAAAGAAAGAGAAATTCTGTGGTATATTGCCATACTAAGATATGACATGGTATTGTAAGAAGAGTTGTGTATCTGTAACATTAAAGTTATACGACTTTAGGGATACCTCCCACAAACTGTAACACATATGAGATTGTACCTCTTGGCTGTACCAACTTTTGTCTTGGGATAGAAGGTAACGGCCACCAAAAGTGAACTGCCATTCCACCAAGAACAGAAGAAATGAGTATGGAGAGAGCTGTGCAGCATCAGGACCCTGCAGAGATTGTGTGCCCATGCTATTTTAGTGATAACCTCAGTGTCTTAGAGAATGAAAGCAACTATCAGAAGGAAATTGAGGTGTCCAGAGAATCATCAGAAAATGTACTGCTCAACAAATTAAGCAAGAATTAGTGGCAGCTGACTTGTAGCAGAATGTATGAAAGACAAGCTTGGCAACACAGAGAAATATTTGCAGAAGAGATATTTTATAGAGGATTGAATATCCAGTATCAATCATAGTTAATAACTTACAAATTTCAAATACTAATTTTACCCCTTCATTTGCTCTCAAAACTTTTAAGTCTTGAAAAAATTATGCATTACTGTAACACAAGAATTTTAACTTTAATTTAATTAGAGGTTTGAATTTTATTTGGAAATATTTCATTGACCATTTTACTTAAGTTGCTCTGCTTATAACGTAATAATGAGTAACAGCTTTGATTCATTGTTTTTTTAGGACATCAACAGACCACAAAGTACTCTTTTAAGTTTATGTTTCTTCCACTTTTCATACAAAATAAACCCAAGAAAATAAAAAAAAACAAGTGGTGTTAGTATATTAGAATTACATTCTCATTACGGGACAAAAATAAATATTATTGGTTTGAATAATCCTAAATTTTAGATATATGCTAATGATGTCATATGCAAATATCATTCCCATAACATTGGTCGATGAATAGGAAGTTGGCACAAGAACACAGGTCTTCTTAATTATATGGACAGAATATTAGAATTAGTAAATTGGCAGTAAGAAGACATGAGTTACTGTTCTAACTTTCTATTTAACAGCTGACAGACCATAAGAAATTAAGATTAGAAGAGTCACTTAAGCTCTTTGAATTTCCTCATCTTTTGAAACTGTATTACAATCTCTCACTCTTATTGCACCATCTACTATCTTCATGCCCTCCAAGTTATGGTAGCTAGTGATCACATTGATATAACTACATATTTTTGCCTTAAATTTTCCAATGTAAATGTATTTGCCTGGGACATTTTCTTATTCATTTGGATTGTTTGCATGTATATATGGATGATTTTTTTGTTTCATTTTGGCTTTAAAAAAATCACTGATTAGTGTTTATCCTAATGGAACAAAGTACTTTCATCATGGAATACAAAGCATTGTTATCTTTGTTTCTCTAGTATTAGTGATATTTCACTAATTGATACTCAAGCAATTGTCTTGGTAATCTGAAGTCTTTATTAGTTTAGAATGAAATAGCGAATCATGGAAAAAATAACAGAATTTGTGCATAAATGCACAACCACTTCCAAATATTCCCTAAAAATATGGCAGCTATAACTTTTCCACACTATAACTCAGTCTCATTCAGTGAAATGATTACTGGAACCACCACATGAACTACTAGGTTAACAAGTGAAGTCCAGTGTACACTGGTGGGAGCTGGAGTCCAGCTGTTTTACCTCCTCTACATCTTTTGCTTAACTCTCGACACTATGAGGCTATTTGCTGTTGACTTCTATATATCAATCAGGCTAATATATAAACCAGTAAAGGGTTATATGAGCACACAGTTAAGGTATTAGTTTTTGTATTGAATGAATGAATGTATTATTTAGGCAAAGTCTAAGGAAATGACATACTGAATGATGGTTACATATGTAGAAAGCCATGGAATATGAACAGCAGAGCTAGAGATGACTCAATGTTAATTTAATGAACTGTTATCACATAATATAGTTTATTGGTTATGATGAAAACATGGCTTTCATCTGAAAAGAAATGAAAAGTGATGTTAAGCTTCCACAGATCTCGAGGTATATCCCTATTATTAGATCTCAGATTGTGTAGCTTCTTCTTGAATTGCTCCAGATCTTTGGGCTTCCATTAAGTTGCCACACATATGAAACAGGCATTTCTTAAAATTTACATGAAATAAAAATAATAATTGAACTTTAATGTTCAATATTTTTGCTGTATCTCTTAGCTATGAGTTTTGGTAAGGATAGGCTTTAAATACCTTTAAAAATTCTAATTTTCATTTTGAAACCAGAAAATAAAATTTCTATATAAGTAAACAGTAAAACATGCTTATTTGAATTTAAACAGCCTTTTCCTTAATAAATATTTTTAAAGCGTACATTTATTTTATGCTTTTAATTTTCCCATAAACTTTGGGGTTATATTTAGCTAAAAGTGAAAGAAGAAACAATGGAAGAAAAGGAATAATCTATGAGTTATTTTTAAATTTTTAAAATAATTGCTTTTTAAACACAATTGTTAAAAGACAACCTAGCTCTTAATTGAGAAAAAATGATTCTTTTTTTTGACTCAGTGCCGTTCTTTATTTTTCTTCTTTACTATATTTTTTAAAGCCCTAAGTCATTTAGTTTTAAGAATACAATATGAATAATAAGTTGAACTTTTATTTTATGAATTTATCAAATTATAAATTAAGAAATATGTGTTAACTTAAGTTCTTAAACTCTTTAACTCTAAATTTCGAATGTTGTAAGTCAGGTCTGGAAAAAAAGATGTATTTAATGCAATACCTCTGTTACAATGACCTCCAAAAGCTCTATAAGCTCTCTGGCTCTCTTTTCATCTACAAAATGAGTAACAATTCATACATGTTTTTTAAGATTAAACTAGCATAGGAAAAAATGATTTCAATGTGCCTAGGATATCCTGAGTTCTTAGTAAATGTAATGTTTTTGTTTTGTTTTGTTTTGTTTTGTTTTGTTTTGTTTTGTTTGGTACCAGGGATCATACTCACGACCTTGCACTTGCCAGACAGGCGCTTATACCACTGAGCTAATTCAGCATCATAGCCCCATTAAATGTAATTAGTTTGCATTAAGTAACTAAAATTCCTAATTTCTTCTTTGAAACAAGTAAATATCACTGTTTTTGCTTATTTTAGTTCACTTTACACATAAAGGTAATTGAATTGGCACAAATGAGAATCAATTAACATCAACAGGGATATGATCTCTAAATTCTTACAGACATTGATAATTTTGAAATTTTCTCTTTAAAAAAGGTTATAAAAACATGAATTGTCACATTTCTTTAACCTCTATTTGCATCATGTTGGAGGCTTTGAAGCTGAATACATGTGCAGGGTTGTGGCATGGCCTGAGCATGACTGAACTGAGGACGAAGAGACGCCTCGGGGAGCAAGATAGGCCACAGCTGAGGCCACCTGGAGACTTTCTCCTAGATAGTTCTTAAATAGCATTGTCTGTTGCTCTGAGGGGTCCTTGAATCCCGCCCAAGACCCTGCTCAGGTTTTCTGCATTTTCCATTTTAACTCCTTCCTTGTTTCCACCCAGAGACATTATCTGTCTCAGCTACTCGGCAGAGGATTTTTGTCCTCCAGGAGCCTTAAAGATCAGACCACTTACCTCATTCATTTGGGCCTTCACTGTGCACTCATTTGGGAAACTGAGGATCCAAGCACAGACCCCAATACGACCATACTAGACTCTTCTTTGTCTTTCTTATTGACCTCAATACCACCTTCACATATAAGATTCAAAGCAAATGAACCTCCCAAAATTTAAGAAACATTGAACTAGATGACAAGAAGCCATGCTACCCTCCATAGCAAGGAACTTTCTTTGTAAATGTTAGTCAAAGAGTGTGACTTCCCTGTTCAACATATGCCAATGGCTTTTCCTACCACATTTAGAAAAGCATTAAAAGGTGTCATCTAAACACTGCAGTTGCTCTGGTCCTTACCTTTCTCCTTGGCCTCATTTGTTATCAGCCTTCTCCTCAACTCCCCTGCCATTTTTAGATACCATCTTGGTTTCTGTTAGGGCATTGCTCATGAGGAATTATGTAGCCTCATGAAGAATTATGTAGCCCCACAACTCAGCAAATATGGTGCCTGCTCACTTTTTCTCATCTTCATTTCACACACACAGGAAAGATTTCCCTGTCCACCCAGCCTAAAAAAGGCCGTTAAGCTCTGCAATCTACAGTCTTTCTTTAACAGGTCACCTCCTTTTATTTTTTCAAAGAATTCATTGAGATCTGAAGTAGCCTTACCTTTTAAAAATTTTTGTTGTTTGTTTATCCTGACAGAATATATTTCATACTATGAGTCTCTATTTTTTATTGATGAATAAATATTTATTGAGTGAATCAATATGTAGAAGCCTTGTACATTTAATTATAACATTACTGGCTGTGTTTCACTTTGTTTATATATGATAGCATATATATCTTGTATCAAATACATCCAATTCAAATTCTTTCATCCCAGGCCGGGGATGTAGCTCAGTGGCACAGTGCCTGCCAGGTAGGTAAGCATGAGACCCAGAGTTCAATCTCAGTACCAAGAAAAATAAATCAACTCATTTAAAATTGTTACTTTCAGAAATAGAATTCACTAATAGAATCAACAAATATTAAAATACAAAATTAAGATCCTCAAAATAAAAGGTTAATTTTCACACAGATACAACTCTATTATACCTACAATTTATCTTCTATTTATGTTATTATAGGTTGACTATGTATAGCATGTTTAAATTTTAAGAAAATATGTGTTCCTGGTCTTAAATTTGAAGCAGTTGTAATTTGTGAGGAAACTTGGACAAATACATTATTTTGAATTATTATCAGTCACAATTTTTAAGTTAGAATATGTAAAAATCTGCTTATTAAAAAAGCAATATAAATCCTTTTGATTGATATTTTGAATTTTTGTAATTGATCTACAATTTGTGTTAATACAGCATAATTTGCATTATAAAAAGACACAATTATTCATTTAATGACTAGTTCTGGTCAAAACTACTAACCACTATAAGTGTATCTCATAAAATAAAGGATTAATAGCAATCAGCATTTACATTTAAAGTAACAAACTGTAATTTCTAGTCAATTTAGAAAATAACCAATATGTTATTTTTCATACAGTATATTCTCAACATGAAGCATTACAATTTTAAGGAAATCCTTCTTCTTCCCTATTTTATAAGTGCTTATTTAACAATTTGTGTAGTAGATACTCAGAAATGAATTATAAATTTGATTATTTGGAAATATTACATAGATATTAATTTTGAAAAACATATAATTTATATAAAGTTCCATTTTTCTTGACACAGTCTGACTGCTTTTTATATTGAAATCTTATAATGACTATGAAAATATGGCATTAGGATAAAATGTGCTACAAATGCCTCTGTTTTATCAGAATCTCCTTTTGAAATTTATTGAGAGAAACAAATGGTGTTGGTAAAAATAATAGGAAAAAGAAAACTGCTACTTTGCTGTTTTTGGACTATAAACACTCTACTTTGGTTGGTTATAATGCTACCAAATCCACAGCACTTAATTTATCTAACCTTCTGATAGTGAATGAACAAAGGTAAAAATAACAGGCTAGTTATAAACTAGTACTATGGTGATGACATTGTGAATTATTTAAAAAGGGCATATTCAATGTGACCATAGAGCCATCAATCATAATAGACATTGATGAGAAAAAGAGGTTTCAGTCACTTCCTATCTGCAAGGAGAACAATTCTATCTCACAGGTATCTATGAAGTGCTGGGTGACCTGATGTCACTTGCATTGTTGCTCTACCCTTTGAACGGAGCAAGTAGATTTTCTCAATATTAGAATCGAATGAGTAAATAAATTCGCAGTTCACTGCCACTCTCCTTCGAGTGCCCACTTCAATTTGTCTAACAATAGAGAGGACAGAAAAGCAGAAATCTCTTAAAGCATGGATGAATTTTTTATGGAATGTTCAAATCCAGCTGCAAAGGATGAGGTTTTAAATAGTAGCAGACACTCTTTTACAGGGAGCCCCAAGAGACAAAATCTTTTGGAAACGTTTTGTGTCAAGTCTCTTCCTTTCCACATACACATCCATAGCTTTTCTTCCTCTGAAGCTCTGCTTTTACTAAATTGTTTCACTTTTGAGTTCATGTTGATCTTTGAGATGCCAAATAAAACACACCCTTGATCTTTAATATACAGAACACAGTAAAATTTCAATTTCAGTGCATTGGAATAGTTTCTAAATTGCATAAATGTGACACTGCTTTATTCATCTACTTCATTCAGTTGGAAAATTAGGATTACAGGAGGAAAAAAAGAGTGCTAGTTAAGGAATTGGAAAAATAATAAACACCTCCTTTATTCTGTTTAAATATTCAGAATAATTTCATTGACTAAATCCCTCACCCCAGTTTCCTATTTGAGTGCTATTATTGCTTGCATTAATCTATATTATGTAAAAATTTGAGCATCTATTTCTAAACATCATAGAAAGTTACAGAATCCTCTAGCATTCATAACTGCAAAGTCAGAAATATGCATATTTTTACAAATGAGAAGTCCATGATCTCAGAGTAGCACATTCACACTTTGTGACATATACCCAGGAATAGTATGTATTTTTCTTTCCAAAAATTCTATTAACATAAGTAGATGCAGATAAACAGGCTTTGCCTTTGTACCTCTATCCTTCCTCTCCTGTCCACAAGTTATTACCTCACTCGATTTGAATGGATGTATGAAATGTGCCTATGGCATAGTTTCTCAAGGCATGTACACTACTCATTTTTATTCACATTTCCACTGTAATGTATTCTGGAAGTACATTCATCTTCACATAACCTCCAAAACCACTTTAAAAATATGTACCACACTTAATTGTTAATAACAGGTAAATCAAAGGTAAAAGATATCTAATTAATTTTTGGCTCAGTTTTATTTTACTGTTAGTGTTTTGAGAAAATATAACAAAACCCCATTAGTGTTTAAGGTAAGCCCATGAAACAACATAATATAATGCAAGAAAGACATTTAATAGTGTAGAGGAATGTTAAATTACTAATTAACTCCAAGTTACTGTATAAGAAAGCATAGTAATTTACAGGATTATTGCAATATGCTGCTTGGATTGCCACTAGGGTCAGCTAGGGAGCATTTCTTTCTGTTTCTCCCCCTCAGTGTGGTGGTTACTGTAAAAATCTTCTCACATTAAAACCCACTGTCCTACCCACAGTTCATTGCTGCTAATTAGCAGCAGTTGAGATTTCGCTAGCAGTCATTTTTTTCTATGTTAAGCTGCCAAATGTTACCAACTGCTCAAGCTTCTCTGTGCACAAAGTGTCCAGCTGCCCGGCTTGTACCACTCCGCTATGTCTTTCAGCTGTTTCCTGTCAACTTTAACACATATGCAAAGAAAACACTAATCAAACTATCTGTACTGGCTTTTGTTACCAGAGGGAAGGTTATCAAAAGTGTTCTTGATACTTTGTGCTCATCATCTACTACTGGAAAAAATCACATCAGACACACACACGCGCACACACACACATACACACACCTTTTCATCTAAGTGTCCATTTTAGACCAGTGGATCTCTAATACTTAAATTGCTCCAACATCTGCTATGTCAAAGTCAAGTGTTTTCACATTCTATTTAAACTTTTATTTAAGCAATAAGGTTTGGAAAGTCATCTTTTAGATTTACCTAAATATATAAGAAGAAGGCCATAACTTTGATTAATAATTGATTAAATAAACCATTCCTACATCAAAGACAGGAAGAAGAGCTCTTCATTGAAAGGCTAGACTATCAAATAGGACTTTGTTGTCTTCAACATTGCCTTTAGAGCTACAGCATTACAGAATAAGAAGAACATTAATTTTTGAGGCCTTAAATAATCACATAAAATAAAATTGGCTCCTTTTCTAGCTAATTAAACACTGATAGTGTTAAACACTATAATTTTAGAAATAATCACATAGCCTAATCACTTCCTGTCTGTTTCATTGGCTTTATGACTAATTTATATTTAACCTTCTTGGGAATCTAAGATCAGAATGTACTTTTTTTAAAAATGGAAAGCAACTGTCACTGGTGGCTAATACTGAGGAAAAGGGAAACAACTTTAAAATGTTTCAAAATTGAAAAATGATGTATAATGAATTGTACTGTTTATAAGTTTTAATAACAAAGTTACCACTATTTTCTGTAATTACAGAACAGTTCTAAAGTACATATAACTCATTTGTTCTGATTTTCTATTTGCTATGATATATTGAAATAATTATGCATATAATTGTTCTATATATATCAATATTAGTATTACAATTAATTTAATTGGACAAGAAGATTTGAAAGGGGCCAAATTTGGCCTGTATATTTGATATGATGTTTTAAGCTTCTAATTGAAGTATTTTCTATTGCTGAATTTATTCTTACTTCCTTTGTACCTGAAAAAGCAAAATGATTAAATGTGAAATTCACTGTGCTGATAGGAATGAACTCAATCAGGCTATGATCAGAACTGTAGCCCCCTGGGGTAGCACAGAACAATTGTCAAATATATTTTGCTCTTAAATTTCACAAATATCCCCAATAGAAATTTCAATCATTACGAAAAATAATAGGAAAAGGACCTACAAAACTACAGAACCTTCAGTTTCACAACCATAATTCTGCTACTTAAGAACAACTGTCATTTTAACATTTTTATAAAACAGAACAATAAAACTTTATTCAATATTGAGCCTAGTTTACCTGAGAGCTATGTAAATATTTTTGCTCCTATAGTATAACTTTTCCAAGAACTACTCAATATCTATTCAGATGAAGTTTCAAAAGTAATATTTAATAGATGTAATCACTATGATCACTATGATTTATCTTTCCCCTGTTACCTTTACCCTATGTACACCTGCACTTGGAAAGAGACAGTTGGTAGAGGACAGATAGGTTTATTTTTAAATTTTGTTAATATAGATGATTTTACAGATACTGGTAATAAAGTATAGAAAAAGAAATTATCTAAAGCCATATAAAGTCAAGGATTCATTCTACTTGTTCAATTGTTTGAATATCCATTAGCAAATACAGGCTGCTAGATGACAAAGCACAGCTTTTCACAGACTGGATTTATCTTACTGAACTTCCATAATTCAGTCCACAAACTGAGGACGTGTAATATTGTAGCTCTGTGTGTTCTCCTTGTAACTAAGAGAACAGGAAAGACTTGTAAGTTTCTAGTAGTTGCCCGTCTTGATACAGTAGAGCCAGAGTCCAGGAGACAGTGCTAGCCAGGCTTGATCTGATTTCTTCTGTATCAAATCTGATGAAAGAAAGAGTTACATAGAATGAACTTACAATGTGGTGTAGCCATTTTAGAATGATAGAATCTTATCTTTCCAAAATATACCTAGTCCATTGAATGGTTGGGAAATTATCCTATAAAGGTAGATTGATTTGGGAGGGACATAAGTGTTTGACATTGATGTCATGGAATCAATAAAACTTCACTGTAGATTCCTGTTAACTACAGTATCTATTTTAATATACATGTCTTGTGAATTTGATTCTGTTAAACATTCATGTGTTAGAAATAATTTTCTCTGGGGCAATATTAAAATGTGACATATTATTATTTTATGGGCTTTGAAGGGGAATAGAAAAAAATTAAAAATAGCTACTACAAAACTAAATATGTGTGGCATGAGAAGCCTAGAGGCTGATGTTAATCTCTAGTTGGACTATGAGAAATGAGTTGTGAATATGTAGTCTTTAGGGCGAAAATACTAAGTAAGCTTTGAATGTAGCTTTAGACTTGTTTTCTTAAATATTCATCTCTATGTAATTTTTGTATTTATTGCAACGCTTTTTTCTAAAGAACCAGTCACCAAGTAGTTATTAAGAACCAAGCAGGAGAAATAATTCTGATTAAACATAAAAAATAAATAATAAAGCTATATAGTTTTTAAAAGGTGCTGAACAATGACCATGCCGATGGTGCCCACAAAATGTGAAATACGTACAAGGTGCTCGCTATTTACTTATTGTACTAAGACTATAGATTCGCTGTTCTGCGCCAGATACTAGCCTACATGCATGGAAAAAAGCTATAAACATATTAGGCAATATTTCTTCCTTTTTAATTTTAAATTCTAATGGAAGAAGAACAAATGAGATACATAATTCTACTAAAGTAAATATTTAATACCACTTTCATGTTCAGGAAACAGAGGCAGCAAGGTTCAGTCATTTGTTTCTACTCCAATAGTCTGTATATGGCAGAGTTGGGATCCAACTTACATGTAGGTATATCTAAGTGAAAATCCCTGCAAATGCTTAAATTATTCTAAAAAATTATTACAATAAAAGACACACTCATCAGGTCCCCTCCTAACACTTGCTTCAAACACATTTATTTCATCATTTTTACCACTTTCCAAAGCAGTTCTGTGAATTCTCATTCACAAGTGTCTTTAGTTGTGCTGTCATGGTTGCCTCAATACATGGAATCAAATCAAAACATTTACTTTTCATGATCATTTTGGCTTTGGAGAAGAGCCAGAAATTGCTGTCATAGCTGGTGAATAAGTGAATGAAGCCACAGTACAGTGGTCTTACAGGGTTGCCTTTCTGTTGGTAATAGCATTTACCACATTTTTTTAGCACAACTCATGAAGACACTCATGAAAGGGGATCTCCAGAACTGCTTCAGAAGGTGGGATGGATTAAAAACTGGTGGTCAACTTAACGCCAGATGGATTAAATCAGCATGGTGCTGAGTGTAGATGGCCCACCTGAGGAAAGTTGCCAGCATAAAGAGAGACTTGCAGGAGAAGCAAGGCATTGTGGGTTTTTCTAAGCGTTGCTGTTTGAGCCATTAGTTCTGCTGGAGGAGCTTGTCATGACTAGCTTCCACAGTGTGAGTTCGACCATTGTCATTGGAGGAGCTCTGTTGGTGAGAGTAGCTGTAGTTCACTTTGGGGGAGCTCTGGTCTTTACATTGAGCATCACTTCCTGGCTCCAAAGGGGAAAACGTGTGCTGCTTAATCTCCAAGAAAAACTTGTCATGCTGGCTTTCTCACATGTACTCAACTGTTCTTATTGGAGGAGATTGGGATCTCCGTGTAGCTGAGGATGGCTGTGGTGCTTTTCAGGACAGCCTGGTCTTTGTTTTGAGCATGACTTCTCAGCTCCAGTGTAGAACCCTCAATCTACCAGCACAGCTCCTTCACCCTGCTGGCATAGACTTTCTAGCTACAACCACTGACTTTTGGGCCTTCCCAGCATGGATCTATAAAACAGTCTGGCATGAGTCCTTCTTGTGGGCTCTAGACCTCCAGTTGGACTTTGTGGGAGGCATTGTCATGAGCCCTGGGTCTTCATCTGGACTCATATAGGATATTGCTATGGGATCCAGGCCCTTAGCTGAATATTCTGTGTCTTTGGTGTTGCGGACAGATTTGCTGCACTTTCTTGTGTTTGACTCTGGGTGACCATCATAAAATAATATTATAAATTCTGTGTCTTGATTCTAATTGTTCTCCTCACAACCCCTGACTGCAACAGAAGGTGCTGAGAATGATAGGATAAGTGTCTTTGAAACAAGGAATGTATTCAGGGTCATTAATGGTGATGTGCCTTCACTGTAATTTTTTTTTTAGAGTTTAAACACATAGGATAAGTTTAGATCAGTTCTTCTTGATCCTTTCTACTGCATCATGCCATACCATCTCTCTGAAAATACCTTCCCTGGTAAAAGACGAGAAAGGTATGACTTTATGTTGGAATGAATTATGGATTTATGGTCAGGAAGTCTCTTGGTTCTCTGTACAGGAGGTATATTATTTAGATAAAATTCACTTTGGGCATAATCAAAACATAAGTACAAATAGGTATGGATTGTACTTAGAAGGCAAAAAAATATTTTGGATGCAACAAAAAATGAAAACAATGTATACAGAGAAGTTAAAGTCTTTGTGGGAAAATCATGGTGTGATAGTATCATAGCTATATTACCTGCAGTGCATACACACATTGAACTTCCAGAAATCAAGGAGAAGCCTGATACTTGTGCTATGGAAATATAAATCAGGTCAGTGTGGATACTACAAGGCAGAGTGGGGTAGTGAGAAGTAGGATGTCAGGGTGTGCAGTGAAAGGGCTCTACCTTAGTATGAAATTGAGTTAAAGTAATTGCATGGAAATAAAAAAATTCAAAAAATTATGAATAGCAATTGTAGGGAAAAAGTTGTAACAAATAGAATTTAAAGTGAGGAAAAAAACTGAGAAGAAGTCAAAAATGATTTGAGCTAGAGAGGGGTAGACCCGTTTGTCGAAATTAAGTCAGAAACAAAATCAATTTACAAAAGGAGATGTTAGCGTTTAAAATCGGTTATGATTTAGATCTAGAATGCCTGAGAAAACTCATCCCTGAGAGGTGACTTTTAGAAATTGACTGGATCAGAGAGCACTGTAGCTGACTTACTGTTAAAAGGAAGCACCTAGTTGGAAGTCACGACACTCTGACCTCAAGTGCATAGCTCCTTCCCTGGTTCCTCCCTTCTCTCTCTCTGCTTTCTGGTTGCCAATATCTGATCCTCTTTCCTCTGCTAAATCCTTCTACCTTGTACTTCCTGTCTTCAAGCCAATCAACTATGTATTGAAGCATCTATAACACATGATCCAAAATAAACCTCTCCTCTTTTAAATTGTGGGTGTCAGTGACCAAAGGATGACTAAGGTAGATTCTAGGGACCTACACTCGATCTTTACTGCAGGACGGCAGTTTTGTTTTTCCTTGGCCACTTCAAACATTATTTCCAATAAAAAGAGGCCTTTGCATGGTTCCAGTTCCCTGAGGAAAAGTTCATTCCTCTGATT
>PVJX010028096.1:0-24077 GCA_004027295.1 Dolichotis patagonum
GAGCTATGTATTTGCTTATAACCTATATAACACCCATGTTATAATATACTGGTTCAAAACTGTTGATTCAGGAGAAGAAACTGTAACATTATATCAGGAAAGATAAGATCTATTATTACTTAGACATTTTATTAGGGTCAAAACTGAGAGCTGGGAAGAACTCAAGCTTAAATATTTCATGTTTTTTTAAATATGAGAAACTATATATATATATATATATATATATATATATATATCAATAGTGTAAAACAAAAACCAAAAAGTAGTCAAAAAAGAGACATGAAAAGGTAATTGTAATCCAGTAGGGACAGTAGATCTAAAAGTATACCCTGATTTAGTAAAATTGTTTTACGTGTTTTGTATGTTTTTGGCCTTGTAATCTGGTGTGGGTAATAATTAACTTTACAAGGACTTTTAAATAAATAATTGAGTCAGATACTGGGGAAAATTTTACCTGCTGGAGTGGATGGAAAGGGGAAGATGGACTGAGAAGTGTTATGTACATGTATCGATTCCAGACAAGGAATATAATCATTATGTACTGCAAACAGTTACTAATAAAGTTTAAAAATTTAAAGAAAAGATGAGGAAAATGGCAGAGAAAATGCCTAAATATTTATAAAGCTAACAGAGGTAATTTTTTGGATGAAGAAATAAGAGTAAATATATGGGCTGCTCATTTGTTTGCTGAAATGTTAGTTGTAATGTTTATTTGCAATGTGCTAGAGCTGGGGACACAGCTTAGTGATGTAAGTACCCGCCTGACATGAGCTAAATTAGTGAGGCTTTTTGACTTACATGCAGACCTACACAGTTGAGGTCTAAAAGGATATTCTTCTAGTCAAAGTAGATTAAGAAACATCTTTTTAATAGAAGAGGAAGGTTAGGAAAAAGTGGGCTTGCAGACTCAGTTGCCTGACCCCACTAACTTTCTGCCTTTCACTCTGCCCACGGGACAGAGTAAGTCAGGGTGCCTTTTCGGGCTTCCGTAAGTGCTGGTATTTTAAGCAAACCTTGATGAGATTCAGGGCATTTGCCTATGTGATTAGGCCTTGTGCTTCACTGTAGCCCCATCTATAAAAGAACCCAGAGAAAGAATCACAGAGTTTTTCTTTTTTCTTAATTTGGCCATTAATTGCCTAATAAAATAGACTTTATCTGATTCAGCATTGACCTTTGGATTTAATATCCCACAATTTTGTAATTATGAATGATCTTTCCATTCTCCATTTAAAAACAGTAGTTTTGAATCCAGTGGAAATAATAGGCAAGGTCAGTTTCTAGAGAGCAATGTCCAAACAAGTATATTCAAAATTGGAAGACTGCAAAAGATTTTGTGATGCATTTGATGGTGGCAAGGCAATTAAGGCATTAAGATGGTTTTAAGGCTGATTTTTTATCCTAAGAAATTCAAATGTGAAATATTGAGTTTATAAATTAAAAAGAACCACTGTATAATTCTTTGCTTATTGTGTAGGTTCAGAAACAAGTAAAACAATATGATTAGTTTAGTTACGATATGTCATTCAGCTCAAAGACATTTATCTCTAAAAATAAGTATTATTTACATGGTTCGAGTTTCAGAGAATTGATCAGTAAATTCTGTGAACCAACATAATCCGAATGTTTATTTCTGGATAAATTGAAATGAACCTTCATATAAATGAACCACATGAGAAGTTGTGATTAGAAGATATGTGTTTGAACAGAATTTTCATAGGTGCTAACTTTTAGTCTCTGACACTATTACTTTGCTTAGCAGTAAATTTACTTCGAACTCAAATTTGCTTGCTTGTGACTTAATAGAAAATTCTCCATTGATTGGCCCGTTTTGGAAGATACTTGAGAAGTATCTTGTTTATAATTGTTGGTGGCACCATTGGTATTCATAAGGGTGCCAGCTGAACGGCATTTCAAATAAAAACTTTTTCTTTTGGCAGCAGAAAAAAGCAGAATCGCACAGTGGCTTCTGATTTATGAACTGTATTTTCTAACTCAGCCTGGCATGATCTGTGTAGTTCCTTAAAAGGAACTGAGTTGGGAGCATTTAACAAGAAAATCATTCTATCAATAAATCTGCTCTTTAATTAGAAATCATATGGTCCATTAATTATAATTCATTCCATTCTCATAGCTTCTATGATCATGAACAAAATTTATGAAAATATTTTACATTGCCATTTCCAATAAGCCTTTGGTATGCCTGGTTCATGTCCTGAAAGTATACAACTGTCCCCCTGAAACACGGTTGAACTGCACATCAAGGAAAGATGCAAATGCTCAGAACAGATAGATCGATGGGTGGGTGAAATAGCCAGTAGGCAGGCAGATGGGCAGAGAGAAGTCCATCCATGCAGGACAGAATTCCTGGCTGTAAGCAGTCTATCCTTGCAAATAGTTTATTAAACAAAGAATTTATCATAAAGTTGGCCTGATGCCGGGAGATTGATAAAGGTGGTTCTTTTTCGCAGGGAGGATCTTTACTCTTTCTGCCATTTTACAGCAAGGAAGGTGCTGGGTTAACAGTGAACAGTTTCCCTGGTTGGCTCAAAGGTTCTCGAGGACAGAAAGAGTATTTGTTCATGTTGCATTTTCTCCATAATAGAATGGCAGGATCCTCTCCTATAAGATCTCTCCTGCATTCTCTTGTCTCCCTTCTTACACAGGTCTAGTATCTAAAATGCATGGTCTAAAAATAAGCAAACCATTAAATGAGCTGTTATCATTGCTGTCTTTTTTTACATAGAAGTAACAAATGGCAAGTTTGACCTTCTAGACTTAAGCTGGGAAATGCGTTGGTCTATACCTGGTAAGAACAATATACATACTGTAGTTTGATCTTCTAAAGACTAGACTTGGATGGGGAAAAATCATTTTGCATAGCAATGACTGAACACATCAGAAAAACACTAACTGGAGAAAAGTGTCCAATTGTATTGTGGTGTGTGCCCTTTAAGAGGGAAACAAGACTGGCAACTTTGGCGAATTTTCGGCTTCTATTCAGAAAGTAAGAGAAGAGCTGCCAGTGTCTAAAAAAAAAAATGCTATTAGACAAAGGGACAAGCAACTGTACACCTTACTGAAGGCTTACCTGGGAGTGGCTTTTAACTCCTCTGGGGTTAAGGAATACTTTTTATTTCTAATCACCACTAAAGGTGGAGCTAGGGGAAAAGGAGTTTAATCAAAAGTAGATGCCCCTTGCTGGTTTTGGTCTGTCTTGGGAAATATACAAGGAAGAAAAGTGGGTGAAAGACAGGAGAAGCAACAGGTGCCACAGGTAAGGGATCTTTTATTTTAGGGACCATTGTGTAAATTCCACTGTGAGCAAAGCTATAGACTCTATTGCATCTTTTTAAAGGCAAAAGCATTTGATGTTAATAATTTGAAAGTGTATAGGGCTGATAGACAAATATCTGAGCTGTATTTTGTTTTTGTAAACTGTGGATTACTTTGTTTTCTAAATCCCTTCATGCAAAAACCATCTACAAAAGTAAGGCAAATATTTTCTGTGTCAGGTCAAAAAAAGTCGGGAGACAGCACTTATGATAATCATAGTTTTTACTCAAGCTTTGTGCATATTAAAATGTTATTTTGTCTAATTACATGTTTTATTCCTGTAATGACAGAGTTGAATTCTAAACAAATGACAAGTCAATACCAAATGGCTCTATGGTTCAAATGAAGTCTTAGGCACTTTAAATGGCATAAAATTGCTCTAAATTTAGCAAGCTGTTACAAAGACAGAAACTGAAAGACAAAGTATGTTATATTTTCTTCCTTTTTATTTTTAGGTTTTGACCAAAAACTCAAATTGTTAACTAATACCACTCCTAGCATTATTATTACTACAAAACTCACTTGAGTGCCATTAGAGCACAAGCAAGAATGAGCTATTACAGCAGCAGTTACCGGGTCGTGGATGTGGACTCCAAGTATGCAGGCTACCCCCCAGAACACGTAATAGCTGAGAAGAGAAGAGCAAGACGACGTCTGCTTCACAAGGACGGCAGCTGTAATGTCTACTTCAAGCATATTTTTGGAGAATGGGGTAGCTATGTGGTTGACATTTTCACCACTCTTGTGGACACGAAATGGCGACATATGTTCGTGATCTTTTCTTTATCTTACATTCTCTCCTGGTTGATCTTTGGCTCCATCTTTTGGCTCATAGCCTTTTATCACGGAGATCTGTTAAATGATCCGGACATCACACCTTGCGTGGACAATGTGCACTCTTTCACAGGGGCATTTCTATTCTCCCTTGAGACCCAGACCACCATCGGGTACGGCTACCGCTGTGTCACGGAAGAGTGCTGCGTGGCAGTGCTTATGGTGATTCTTCAGTCCATCCTGAGTTGCATCATCAATACCTTCATCATCGGAGCAGCCTTGGCTAAGATGGCAACAGCACGCAAGAGAGCTCAGACCATTCGTTTCAGCTACTTTGCGCTCATAGGCATGAGAGATGGGAAGCTTTGCCTCATGTGGCGTATTGGTGACTTCCGTCCAAACCATGTGGTAGAGGGGACAGTTCGAGCTCAACTTCTGCGCTACACAGAAGACAGTGAAGGGCGAATGACAATGGCTTTTAAAGACCTCAAATTAGTCAATGACCAGATCATTTTGGTGACACCAGTAACTATCGTTCATGAAATTGACCACGAGAGCCCTCTCTATGCCCTTGATCGCAAAGCAGTGGCCAAAGATAATTTTGAGATTTTGGTGACATTTATCTACACAGGTGATTCCACTGGGACATCTCACCAGTCTAGAAGTTCCTACGTCCCCAGGGAGATCCTCTGGGGCCACAGGTTTAACGATGTCTTGGAAGTAAAGAGAAAGTATTACAAAGTGAACTGCCTGCAGTTCGAGGGCAGCGTGGAAGTGTATGCCCCCTTCTGCAGTGCCAAACAGTTAGACTGGAAAGACCAGCAGCTTCACAATACGGAGAAAGCGTCGCCAGTCCGAGAATCCTGCACGTCAGACACCAGTGGCAGACGGAGGTCATTCAACGCAGTTGCCATTGTCAGTAGCTGTGAAAACCCTGAGGACAGTACCGCTTCTGTCTGTACGGATCCGCCTTATCAGAAAGCTTTCCTTACTTTAAACAGAATTTCTATGGAATCCCAGATGTAATCTACATCAAAGAGGGCTAGTGCTTGATTATTTTACTATCCAGCCGATCATCTTAAGGCAAGTAGTTGAAAATATGCCTTTTGTATTTAATATACCTATTTTGGATGGTGATGGTAGTAAGTGGAATAGGTTAAACTTGGTGAAAGATAGTCTAAATTTCCCATTGTTTTGTATTAATAAATTTTTTGCCACCAAAATTTTGTGTTAGGGATGCTATTAGCTTGTTGTCTTATTAGCTTACATATTGATTTCTTTGATTCAAGATGTGATATTCATTTTCAGTAATAAGTAAAGATAAAGTGCTGGAATTAAAAGAAAAGGAAGACTGGTAAATTAGGATGAATGAGAAGTTTTAAGATCTATAAAACTCGAAAATAGGAAGTTATTTCTTACAAAAAGCATCTAACCAAAACATGCAAGGTATACATTCAGCACTGGAACATTGAGGCATGCAACTGTTATATCAGTTGGCTGTCTCAGTCACTATAGTTGCCTCTTAAAGTTTCTTAATATTAACAAACAGAGGTAGTGGTTATAAAACTGATAATCCCACCAAGTCAGAGAATTCTTCCACTGTCTCTTGTTCTGGTAGTGATTCGTGATTAATCAGTTCTAGAAGCATTTAGTTTTACTAATCCTTGGCAGAAGAAAAATTGACATCAATATTTACTGCAGTATTTTTCTCTTAAATATTGTCTTTGGCTCCAACAAATGGGGAACCAAAATACAGCCATGACCTTCCTGGATTTCTATGCCAATATCTCCCCTCTCTGAAGGACATGGTGAAAGGACAGGATTGCAGAGATGAGATGAGGGCATGGAGGGCAGCTGGAAACGTCTTCAGCCCAACGAAGAAGAAATATTCTCTGGCTGTGTCCTGAAAGGTCACAGTACTGTGTGCTATACAAGGGTTAAAATACTTTACCTGAGAACGACTGGATAAGAGGAGGGTGTTACTTATGCCGAGCAGCAGTTCTTCAAGCCTCCTTTCATCATCATTTTATGTAGACATAAATGACTCAAACTGCAGATTTTAAGAAACTCTTGAACTTGGAGAAGTCATTTAAATGTATTGTTTTGTGAAATATTATACAATTAAAGTGATTAAATATCCATGAAATAAATCATTTGAATGTTATGAGAGTGTTTAAATTTTAGAGCATGAGATAAATATGTATTCTGTCTTCCAGGTTACAATCACGTTCAGTCATCATGAACCCTAAACCCAACCATATATGAGTAAAGTGCACTTTAGGCTTTATCAACTGAGTTATTAGCTAGATTTGGAATTTTTTGTCTGCTTTTCTTTGCTGCTGAGCTGGCAATGTTTATATCATTATATATATATATATATATCTCCTGCTTTTTTTGAAAAGTCTCTGTCTATATATCTCTGTCTCCATCTATGTTTCTCTATGTGTCTCTCTGTCTCTGTCTCTGTCTTTATCTCTGTCTCTGACTCTCTCTGTCTCTGTCTTTATCTCTGTCTCTGTCTCTCTCTCTATCTCTGTCTCTGTCTCTCTCTGTCTCTGTCTCTCTGTCTCTGTCTTTGTCTTTCTCAACTGAATGACACAAATGAACTGAACCAAATGATATAATCCATGATTAGCAAGTAAAGTGAATTATATAAATTGCTTTTTTTCTTTTCAGTTTCTTTTTTCTCTTTTCTTTATTCCTCCTTTTTTATGTTTCCTTCTTTATCTTTTATTACCTAAGAGCTATGCTGTGACTTTTTAAATAAACATCTTCAAATCTTTCATTTCTATGTTTTATGAAAAAAGTTGCTAAAATCATAGGTTGCAAACTTGTCCTGAGCATCATTATTAGAATACAAGCAATGCAATTTTTTTATCTCTTGTTTCAGTAATGCAAATTCCATTTTTTAATTACACATACATTGTAGATTTGGATTTTGCAGCAGCAACCACTTGGTAAGATTAGAGCACTACAATCTTCCATGTAGAAAGCAATCAGCAGCACAATAATTAAAGATGGGTTTATCTCTCTCTTTAGCTTGTGTCACTCACATCAGTTTCATTTCACTGTGCTTTGCCTCTTGGACTCTGTCTACCCGTGGCCAGGATGTGGGCATTGAAGTCCAGTTAAATGCATTCTATTGAGCTATAAGGTCCCACAATTAGACCCCTGTATATGAAATGGAGTATAAAATCAGCATTCCTGTGAGTCCTTATCTTCAAATTTCTGGTGTAAATTTATAACATACCTTGAAACCCCCAATGAGCTACTTAATAATAAAGATTTTAAAATAATCTAAAAAGTGTGCACATGTACTTTTATTCCCTGTAGTGTAAACTGTATTTGCTAAGAATTCTGTCTCATATACTTAGAACATAGGCAGCATTGTAAACCATTTTTATGGATTTTAACAGCTTGCAGAACAGCCCTATCTGAAATAACAATTAGTGGCTTCTGTAAGTGTTGCAGAAAGGCTGCATGCCAAGGGACACTTCTTGTTTGAAATGATCTGTCGGTGGTGAAATGGAGTTGAATGTTTTTTCCCTTCTGTAGTCTATTTTCTCCCTAAATATGAAATTACTCACAGAAGTTAATTAGCTGGAATATGAATTGTGGCATTAAGACATTGTCTAACAATGTGCACAAAGGTTTGGAGAAGTGAGCACGCCCAAGGGGAACGAAACACTGTTTTTGTGCCACAGCGATTCACCAGGCACTGTCAGGTGCTGGCCGCAGATATTCTTAGTCTCCACAATGAAACAGTGAGGTGTGTACTTTAAATTTCCTTTTCATCAAATATCCTACTTTCTGCTTCTTTTAAACAAATTCCTAACTGGGACAGCGATGTACTCAGGTTAAAAAAGATACAGATTCCACCTATGCTTCCCAGCCTCCCCTGGCGTTAGTGTCATGGTGTGGTGCGCTGGCACCGTTCTGACTCATGTGGTGTCAGCAGAGATCTCTGTGTGGAGCTTTTGAGAAGCTCTTTTACTGGGACTGACTTCGCTGCCACATTCCCATGACTAGCTCTGCTCATGGCCTCTTCTAGACCTGAGGTTTGACAGCTGGTGCCCTGGCAGCTGTGAGTGAGAAGGGACATCAAGGACAATCCCTAGAAGGGGAATGGAAAGACAGGAGAGACTGCATCCCTGGGTTATGCAACTCCAGGCTTCTGCGTGAGGTGAAAATAAACCCATTTGTGGAATGACACTGGCAGCAACACATCAGTGGCAACTGCCTAGAAAACAAGGCTGGTAAGAAAAAAATGATGTGCAGCTTAACTGCAACTTGCACATGAAATTTGAGGGTCACAGTCACTATGGAAACAACATATTTTGGGGGGGCATTGAGAGAATGCCACTATTACTGTAAAACAAACAAGGAGGAATTACCTTGGGTCTAGAAATCCCTCTGGGCACTGGTGGCTGGGAGAATTTGATGAAAGGGTTGAGCAGGCCGGCTGGGGGGCTACCCTTCATCTGCCTCCATTTCCGAGGATTACATAGATTCACTGCTTTCTAGGGACTTTCCCTGGGTCACTGATCTGAACTGACTGGGGACTCCAGGTAAAGCAAGCCCAGGAAGACTTGGGAAATGGAAGCAAAATGAAAAACCAAAACAAAAGCTCTCCACCCATACTCTCTCAGTAGACCCCAACCAAGTCGGACTGTCAGTTTAGATCATTAGAGGGAAGATTAGAATCTCACCAGGAACCTAGATCCTTACTATCAATATTCATTTTTAAATTTTTTTTTATTTTTTGAGTCCCTGGCTGAGATACATGTCTAGAGGATTCGCTAGGCCATTCCTGTGTAAGTGCTGAAATGTCAAATTCTACCCAGCTTGAAATATTCTATTAGTCTCATCCATAATGGGCCTGGACGTTGCTGCTATGAATGTCTTCCCTGTGGTTTTTGAGGTCAGGTTTACCTGAAGATTTCTAGAAACCACAGTTACACTATGGTCGTCTAAATTACAAAGTCCTGCCTGCTCTCTAAAGTCAGCACCATCTCTTTCTCTCTCTCACTTTCATTTTTAAAGGAGCTTCATGACCAGTGCTTAGAAGAGCAAAATCCACTCACCCCACACAAAATGCTAGTGGGAGTCACTTGGAGCACATAGATTACACAGAGAGGAAGAACTTGGAAAATTTTCTTCCAAGAATCTCCTGGATATGAGGTTTATAAAAACAAAATCTAGTACGTGAGAGTCATTTTGGATAAATCTGTGAGCAGAGAGCATGTGAGGCCTGACAGGGCATTTTCCTCAAAAGACACATTTATAGTGTTGCTAGAAGGCCATTGTTAAACTGCGTTGCTTTGGAACCTTGGAAAGGAAACTCTGAACTTCTCAAATGCTTTTACTACTCTGGGTTCACTAAAGCATCTTAGTGTACTCTTAAGACTCCTGGCTGAATCTGGAGATTGGGCTCTGGGGTCAGTTGTCTTTGGCCTTCCAGTGCCTTCCCAAGAGCCCTTCTTTGAGAACGTCCACACTTGCATTTGGGGTCATTTGGGTAGAGTTCAGAGACTTACTATAACACATCTAAAGTTCCACAGCTGTGAGTCTGAAATCACCCTTTGAACTTGCATAGATTCTCAGTTGTGGCGTACCAGCAAGGAAAACAAGAAGCATGCATAAATAAAACAGCTTGCTGTCTTTTGTTGTCTGGTCTCACTGATTTATTCTGTCTTGTGAATACTAAAAAGTAAAAGGATCCATGATGTGAAGAGTCTGTCACTGGAGGGGAAAAAAAAACTGGATAGAGCTTGACAATCTTCTAAATAAATAAGGCAATCTGCCCCTATTATCACTCATCACAGGCTGTGGGTGGAAACCTTGGAAACTCCTGAGGCTGCAGATAAATAGGTTAATTATTTAAAATATTTCAGCATGTCCTATGGATGAAAGTGCAAACAGATTTTCTTGCTAAATTACATAGCCAAAAAATGTTTTTTAGTTGACTGCTGTTATTTACCACTGGGGCCTATAAAACATCCTTAAACACGAAGTAACATGAATTCCAGACACAAAGAATCCCAGGTGATTTAGTCACTGTGAAAATATCTTTGCAGAAAGTTATCAAAAGCCTTCAAAGTTCCACATAAAATACTTTAGTCACATGCAACACTCACAGTGGTTAAATGACCCTTATCCATTAGATGCACATGGGGATCAGTGATTTATTGTGCTGTTAGTTGATTTTTTTACATCAGTTTGCCTGGGGAAGGGACACTTGCCCTGGAAAGGGACCTGGTTAAGGACAGAGGTAGCCCTCTCAGCAGCTGATTCCAGAATCATCAGTTCATTTAATCAGATCCCATTGCACAAAGGAGGAAACCTCCTACTCAGTGAAGCTAATCTGCTCCAAAGAGACAGACATGAAAGGCTTGAAGAGAAAGACACAAGGACCAGTAACCAATTTAGGGTCTCAGAAGAGATGACAGCAGTCTTGATGCTGCTGGAGGTTGAGATATTGTACTATATTCACTAGAGGGAAAACATGATTATGGAAGTCTTTGTAAAATACAGGCGTGACATTTTCTACAAGTGCCACTGAACTGTTGGTTGATCCTTAGTGATTTAGTAGGATTCGCCAAAGAAAATATAAGTGGAAAACAACTGCTAAGAGCCTTTGGGAATGAAGATGACCTTGACAAGGTAGGCAAGCAAAACGACTGAATTAAGAGAAAAAGGGGAGCTGACACCTCATGATCACAGAATGGCGAAGTTACAAGAAGAGAAATGCTGGTACACAGAGAGGCACATCTTGTTTCTTGCTCTCCTGCTACACAGCCTGTCACCTTGGGAGCAGGAACATTTAGTCTTCTGGCAAGGTTTCCCTTAGGGAACTAGGGAATTCAATGAGCCACAGCTTTTTTCTTTTCTTCATTAAATGAATGTGGTTCTTAAGACAGAGGCTGTAAAGAAAGAAGCCCAAAGAGCCAACCACCTAGGAGATGCTGGGCTACATTTCCATCTTGGAAGAGAAGAGGTGCATTGAACTCACTTTGAGTGGCAAAAAGCAAATCTTCTTCCCAAAAGTAGGACACACTTAGTAGAGGGTCATGGTTCAATCAGATAGAAGAGGATTCAGATTCTAGATGGGTGGACTTTTTATGAATTGGGGCCATTCCCTACTTGCCATCAGCACTCAGGTTTTTCCAGAGTGTAAATGTAGTGGGTGGTATCTATTTTGTTTGCTGTCTTAGTCTGCTTTCTGCTGCTATAACAAAAATATCACAAAATGGTGAAGATATAATGAAGAGAAGTAAAGGGAAGTTCATCTGCTATAGTTTCAAAACTGGAAAGTCCAAGACTGAGCAGCTGGCTTGCTATCATATGCGGAGACACTTCTTGCTGTATTGCTCTAGCAGGAGGGAGAGAGAGAGAGAGAGAGAGAGAGAGAGAGAGAGAGAGAGAGAGAGAGAAACAGAGAGAGAGAGAGAGAGACAGAGATAGAAACAGAGATACTGAAATTTTACAAAATAGACTTTTAAGTAAATCTCTCCCAAGACAATGGCATTAATTCATTCATGAAGGTAGTAAATCTCTCCCAAGACAATGGCATTAATTCATTCATGAAGGTAGAGTCATTCATGAAGGTAGAGTCATCATGGCCTAAATAGCTCTTAAAGACCCCATCTTTTGATACTGTTAGAAGAAAAATTATATTTTACCATGAATTTTGGAGGGAACAAATGCTCAAATTATAGTTTAGGCTAAATCCAAGGAGTGTATCAAGGCACTATTAAAAATACAAGCATATGTCTGTATGTACACACATATAACTGGAAGTCATTAAAAATGGAAAATAGGAATTTCTCTGTAATTGAATTCTCCCCATTTTCTTACGTATGATTTAATAGCAGTAGGTTTCAGTAAAATTTGGAAATGAAACACTATTAGCTACGGAATGCTACACTTTACTAACAGTTAAAATTATTTTGTCTTGATGCAGTAGTGGATATCTGAGGCCATGATTCTAAATGTATTGTGCTCATGCTTCTAAGAGAAATGATTTTTCCTCTTTGTGTTACCCCCATGAGCTGCGGGCTTGGTGGAAATAACTCCACCACTATGCGCACTAAAAATAACCCATGACAATTCCCTAAATGACTTAATGCCACAAAAGGTGTTGATTTTTTTCTCATTCTACTTGCAGCTCTGATTGTTTGTTTTCTTACTTTTAATGTTTTTATTTTTTTTAGCATATGACTATAGTCTAAATGTTTATGTGGTCACTGGATTCATGTGTGGAGGTCTTAATACTCTAGGTGATAGTGCTAAGAGATGGGACACTGGTGAGCGGATCAGGTCATGAGAGGAAGTGCTCTGAGAGGAAAGGGCTGACTCTCAGCCCTTCCACCACCTGGGGATACAGTGAGAAGGCACCATCTTTGGACTTGGAGCTGGACTCACACAAGACCCAATGTTTGCCCTAATTTTGGACTTACCCAACTCCAGAACCATAAAATGCCCATTTCTGCTGTTGATGAGACATCCGGTTTATGGTATTTTGGTAGAGAATTCTAAACACAGTGAGACAATATGAAATTTAGTTCAGTTTCTCTACTCTTGTGATGTTTGTCCATTCTGAATTTAGCTGAAAAATCTAAATTCGCATTATTTCCTACATCTTTAAACATCTTTCTTTAATGTGCAACTAATGTACACTGTACGCTTCCCATACTAATAAGTTGACATTTCACTGAATGTAATAGTTATGAAATAAAATTTTCAGATTTGAAATTACTGCATTTTCTAAAATCAGATTTATTTTAAACAGCAAAATTCACAGGAATTAAAAATTACTCAAGTTCTTATTATAAAAAAGATGAAATACAGCTTTCATATTTACAGTGTCAGAAAGTAAATGGGGTCATAAAAATGTTACAACAAAAATAAAGCACTGCAGGTCTGGTGTAGGCAGCACACATTTATGACATAAATTAAAAAAGGTCCTCAAATATGCTATTAAGTTTTGAAACTGCTGGAACTTTTCACCTATAATAGGTGGAGAACACTATTTTACCCAGAGTGCTAGTAAACTTTTGTGTTATTGTTATTAAGGGGCATATCTTCAGATAAATATTTATATGGTGAATGGCAGACAACTGTACGTGTCCAGCCTGTATTTCTTTTCCATTTGGTATAAGCACTAAGAACATAAGTACTTCTATTACACCATTTAGTTCAGCAGACTTCAGTGATTTCCTAATCCCCTGACTGTGAAGATATTTTCTTGGAAACAATCATAAAATAGATGGAGAGCAAATTGAGACATTCTGGGTAGTCTTTCCAATATCATGTCAGGCATGGATCTCAGACAAATAGAAGTTTGTAAATAATAGTTATGAGCATTTACTATAAGACAAAATATCCATACTGGCTATTTTATTGTTGCATCATAAATAAATAAATGTTACAATGATCATGGAATGAAGGCAACTGAATTAAGAGCAATAATAGATCTATCAAACAACGTAAAATTTTGTATATCCTTCCCCAGCAATGTAACTTATCATCTAAGTTATTATCTTTGTTTGCACAATAAGAGAAATGGATGACCTGCAGACCTATTTGCCCTCTTGGAGATGGGGAATTGTAGGAATGCAAAATATTGGTGATTTTAGTGGCACAAAGACAAATAAAGACCCTTTTTGTTTTCACCAAAGGCTTGGAAGATATTTTAATTCTGGACCTTTGTGATACCATCATTGCAATCACAGCACTAATAATTATTATGAAAAGGTCTCTGATAATTGCATTTCTATTAGGAGATAGAGTATTCTTGGTCCCCATTGTGCCACCTTGTGGTCACAAAAGAACACAGGTTTTTTTTGGTTTGTTTGTTTTGCTTTTTTTTTTTAATTTTGGGGAAAATAAATCTGTTAAATTTTTATTTTGCTTCCATTGATACAGAATAACATTGGGAAGAACAACTTGGAGAGCATGTTAGCAAAAATACCTTTGCACAAAACATCATGGGAACCACTGAATTTATAAAATAGCATATACTAAAAACCAACAATTGACATTGGTTTAAGAATGGGTAGTAGATACTGAATCTTCACTTAAACTAATTCCACAGAGAGTCTCTATTTATAAGATAAAGTTGGAGCTAATTTAGGCTGACATTATTTATCTATCAATATGCATATGGATATCTGGAGAATGTCCATTGAGAGTCTAATAAATAATTCAGCAATCTATTTATTGCAAGAGAAAGCAGCCATAATTTAGATATGAATGTTCAGCACTGTATTAAAATAATCATGCAAATGCACATATGTCAGTTTCTTAATATGAAAAATTTTAATAGCATCATTAATATTTACTTTGTAAATGTATATAGTGTAATTTTATAATTTTACACATTTCAAAGCATTGTAATATTTATTTGAAGGATTTTTCTGCTTTCTTCATCCCACTTGGGTCAGTATCTGGACATGAAGAATAGAAAAAGATGCATTTAGTCACCTTCCCACAGAGAAATATCACACAGAGACTAAATAACATATTTTGTTAAAAAATAAAAAATTAAAAACTTCGTGGACATTACAATGAACAACCTTGTCATTCTAAACCATGGAATTATTTTTAACTAGCATCTCTCATTTTCTTTCCCTTCTTTTCTTTCTTTCTTTCTTTCTTTCTTTCTTTCTTTCTTTCTTTCTTTCTTTCTTTCCTTCCTTCCTTCCTCCCTCCCTCCCTCCCTCCCTTCCTCCCTTCCTTCCTTCCTTCCTTCCTTCCACCTTCCCTTTCTGTCTAAGGTTAAAGGTAATAATCAGTAGATGGTAAATTTTTAGTGACAGTACTTGATTTTTAAAATATTTATGCATTCCTATGTCGAGCACCTACCATCTGTCAGGTTATTTCTACACATTGTAAAGGTAATAATGTTGGTATAGAAACAAAATTGTATTCATTGAACTTCAAGTGGGAGAGAAAAAGTAAAGCTACAAATACATAATTTAATGTTATAAATTGTGAAAGAATTTGGAAACAAACCCAGGAATTTACCCATGCATATGTTGACAGGCTCAGACAGAATAGAGAAAGTAAACTATGTAGATTCCTGAAAAAAGAGAGTTCCAAACCAGTGCTAGTGCCTGAAGCAGGATTTGAGGATTTGAGGGAGTAGCAAAATTTCAGCTTGGAGGAGGGCATGGTTCCGTTCGGATACCTATTTGACATTCGCGTGGGGACTTTACCTGCTAAAACTTGAAAGCCATCTTCCTAAGCCACATTTTAAAAAATGCAGGCCTTTATGTGATCTCCAAGGAATGGAATGGAGAGGAATCATAATGCTAGACCCAGGAAGGTAGACCCAGGTAAAGAAAAGCCAGATTGCCTTTCCTGTGAGCCTCGCAGACCACGCGGGTCCTGGAAAAGAGAAGCCGGTCCTCTGTGCCCCTGAGTCAGCAGAGGCCATGCTAGGTCTGCGAAGAGCACAGCAAGAAGCTAGTTTGCTTTCCCTGCAAGTTGCGCAAACCAGCCGGAGCCCAGGAAGAGAAAAGCAGACTGCCTGTCCCGCGATCCCACCAACACAGGGCTGAGAATCAAGACTACCACCCGCCAGCCCCCATTAAGCAACCAGCTGATTGGGGGACAGGCTGAGTTGATAGCAACCAGCGTACAAAAACAACTAAATGCTTGTGTTGCTTGATTGACTTTGCAGGACTAAGGCCAATAGTCTAAGCATCTATTAGGAGGATGACAGTATGCAATATGGTAAATAAGGGGCGGGGGTTCCTTCGGTCCTGTTTTTGAAAGCCAGTGTTATTCTGTTTGGTTTTATTCCGATGTATTGTTTTTGTTTTATTCAATACTCTGTTTTGATTGGTTTTATTCTGTTTTGTTTTATTCGATTTTACTATCTGATGAAATGGACAGCTAATGTGAAGATAACAAGATACATTGTGGCAGCCATTGCTGATGATCTATTGTCCTGTTTTGAAGCTACGTACCACTTTCACTGCTTTGCTTTGACTGACTTTATTCTATTTTGTATTGTTAGGTTTTATTTTCCCTAGGGGGAAAAAGTACTAGATAGAGCCAGGCCATTGCAAACTGGAGAGGCTGAGACATATGGGAGCTTATTAAAGGTATCTGAGATGGATCAGTCCAGAAATCTGAAAGAAGACAGAAAGCAACTGTTACTTTAAAACCAATGAAGAATGTGACCCAACCAGAGATTGTCAGTGCTGGACATAAGTCTCGAAGGCCTTGAGAGAACCTAGGGTAAATGCCTGACTGAATGGGTCTTGATGGAGAATGAGACTTGAGAAAGTAGACAATTTTTGAAAAATGGCGAAATAAAGAGGAAAAGCTACAGATATAAAATCAAAGGCAACTTGCCTTTTCTTCTTTCTTTGTTTTGTTTTTTTTTTTCCTTTTGGTAGTGGGAGGTAGTTCAGTATGTTTATGAACAGATGGGAATGATCCCTCTCTAAGGAAAAAATAGATAATGTAGGAGAGGGAGGATAATTAAAGAAGTAAAGCCCTTGAATACATGAGAAGAGATGGTACCTAGCATGGAAGTGCAGGGAGCACTCACATGTCATCTCAGTGGCAGACACAGCCAGGACATAGCACACACAGGTAGAGATAGATAGGTGGATTTCTTACTGGGTTGGAGGGAACTGAAAAGGGAAGTTGTTCTACTTACTGCCGTTTTCACTATAATAAGAAATCACATAACCAGATGAGGGTGCAAGTTACTTGCAGGAGTCCGGTGAAGACAGACAAGATTTAAATACTCTTCCCAGACCCTTTTGACTAGGGAAATACAATAGGATTGAATATGACAGGGTAGTCAGGCAGTCCTAAAGACCATTACTGGGTATGGGATCATGCTTTTTAAAATAGCGTCAGCTAATGTGACTGTATTCTTTTCTCATCTATAACATTTGTTATAATTTAGTTTCCAAGAATTGATCAGTTGAAAAAAAATCCAGCTTTCCAAGTGAACATGTTTTATTTTTATGAATGGTGCACACATTTGCATTTCAATAAAGGAGAGCTAATTTTATCAGCTACTGAAACATAAATTGTGAAGATCCACAAATAAATGACTAGACCACAATTTGTCACAAAGGTGCAAGATTTAAGTATCCCAAAGATCAAGACACTGACTGCCAGGTGTCACTTCTCTAGCTCTTTCTGTGTGGTCATATGTTACAGCCAACTGCTCAGGGGAAATGTGTGCAGTGTTGGGATTCTACCAAAGCAATCCATCCTAATATAAGCTTTTTAGTATACTATAAAGTATAGTTTGGGCTAGCACAAGCTTTTTAGGTTTAAAAAAAAGCATAATAAAATGGTTTAAGTACTGAATACATGAGCTAGAGAACCATGAATTAGTTTGTTTACACTGGAATTGTTTAACACCAGGTACCTGGCTGGTGTAGGTTGAGACTACAGCTAAATAGCAATCAACTGGCAAACAAAATTTGCAATCAAATATTTGCTTGTCTTCATAATAATTGAACATATTTTGTCTCTAATGATTGTTTTACGTTTGTATATAATGTCAAAATGTGTCTTCTGGCCCACTATTTACCTGTAAAAGCTCTATTGTCATTTCGTTATCAACAGATGGTTTCCTGCATTCAGTTTTGCAGGACAGAGGATGGGGGAAAACAAATCTTAGTGAATTTGGTGATGCCTTGATTTGGGAAGCATAGTTTGACATACCTCTAGGACAAATTCTTTTTTAAATTTAATTTTAAACTTACTCTTCATGGGGCCAAGGGTTTAGCTCAGTGGCACAAGCACCTGCCTGGCAAGTGAGAGGTTGTGAGTCTGATCCTCAGTACCAAAATACAAAAAAGAACAACAAAAAACCCTTACTATTCATGTTTTTAAAATTCACTATTATATAACATAGAGGTAATGAATGTTAAAATCTTACCGGACCATTTCCAAAAAATTGACTGAACATAAAGGTCAAAAAGGTTGACTTTTCATTGAAAATGTAATAAAATAAAAAAAGAGTGATGGATTCCACTCTAATAATAGTCTTTTAATAAATCAAGCATTTTTAATGATGATTTGAGTGTATATTATGGCACTGATTGCAGTTACTGCGCTAATGAATAATGTTAAGGGCACATTAATTTTAAGAGTATTGAAAAATAGGCACAAATGACATTAATGAAACTCTCATGTGTAGCGTCCTGTGGCTGTCCTGAATTCAACCGCAATGTATAAATGAGGGGTGTATTTATACTTAATTGGTAGCAAAATTATTGTTATAATTGGATAGCTACCCTAAATCACTGATTTTTGTTGACTATCATAACGACAATACAGAGGCTCAAAAAAACTTTTTACTCTTGCTATTTACAAATACTGTTGAAAGAAACATTCTTGAAAATGTCAAATATTCTCTTCTTGGTTCTCTATCATTTACAATGAGAACTATGAGTCTACTTAGTTTTCCAGGAACCGGTATGAAGGAAACGTATCTGCTTGTTAAGAACATTGCATTGATAAAACCAGACACCACCACTGTTTTTAAATTGATGTCCAATGGTGGGCCATGATGAAAGAACTGATTTTCAGTTTACCATCTGTCCTGAAACCACGGTGATAATGGTGATAATAATGCTAACAGTAGCAGCAGAATCTTTGGCTCAGTCCTCAGAGAACATCACATTAAAGTAAGTATGGAAAACAGAAGAAAGAACAGAACGATAGCATGGTGAGTGTCATAGGACTATATAGGACTGTAACATCCAGTGTTGGGGCACTAAAGTGTAGCTCATACCTACCTGTTTGTCTATGATAATCACTTAAATATGTGACTCTCAGGGAACTGCTATTCATGTAGAAGTTTCAAAAATTGATCTAACAATTTTATGTCTAACAGACCAAATGGCACCGAAGAAAATTTCTTCCATTTTAGTTGTGCCAAGGAGATCACAGAACTCTGGGGCAAGGGGTTCATAAGGAAGGTCTCACTCCACTTTGGTCCCATGTTTGTAAAACAAAATAAAACAAAATGAAGCAAAACAAAAATCATGGGAAGGGGAGCAAGTGAATTTATTCATTATCTTTGACATATATTTAATTTTAAAGATAATCAAATCTCCTCTTTAAAATTTTTAAGTTTTGACTATAAAGGATTTAGAGGACTCGCATCGTGTTTGTGGTAGTCTTTGTGGTAGTTTGTGGTAATCTTTTGGTCCATTTTATTAGATACTGAAACTCAAAAATGGATCAAAATCAAAGGACTTCTTTTATTTCTTTTTAATGTCTGATGAATTTTTCTCCTAAGTTTTCTCATGAGATGCAATAAGTTACGACTTCTAAAATCCATCCTTCTTCATATTTTCACCCTCTGTTCTTTTTTTCTCCTGGAAGCAGCTCTGAAATTTGGAACCAAATGTACTACACAAATAGGTAATTTTCCTCTATGGAACTATAGTCATTATGTAACAACTTAAATGTTAGGAAAAATAGAAAATCAATGTCTCTTAAGAGATCAGTATTTTCATGAAGATTTTCATGGTCTGACTGTAAATTTAGCCATTTCATACCATTAATAGTACAATTGCAAATCTAGTACAAGAGAGTTAATGATGAGATGAATTCACTTCTCTTGCTGTTAATGAAAATATTTAAATGAACAGAAACCAGAAGCTCTGATTATTCAGTAGTGAAGTTTTGGTGTTGAAACAAACTGACAATTTAACTCACTAAAATAATTCAATTGGATTTATAAGTTATATAAAATAGAGACAAAGCAGAAAAAAATCAAACTTCTATTAACTTTTATTAATTTCTAGAAAGAACAAGTCTTTGGTGACTTTGCAGTTAGGTTCATAGAGGCAATTTTGTCTGAATTTGCCTTCTGCAAAAGATGATGTTAAAAGAGTTCCTGAAAATGGGACTGAAAACATACATTCTATTTGTGTTTCCTTACTAAATCCAGTAAGATAATTTCCCTCAGCTTTTCCCATTAAAGAATTCATATGGACTAAGAACTATTTCTCTGTTTATTTAATAAAGAATAAAATAGTATATGAATAACTTAGTTTGTTTTTTTATCCTAATGAGTAGAAATATAACATTGCAATATCTGTGTGCTGGAAGAGATTTGACCCTCTGTCTTTGTAGTCTTTCAGTAACAAAGATCAGAATTACTTCAGGACCTTAATGGAGTTTACAAACCTCAGCAACAATGAAAAGGTAGTTATGTCTTCTTTGTACTTTTTAATATTTCTCTCTTGCTTGCTTTTTTTTTTTTTTTTGCTACTGGGACTTGAACTCAGACCTTGTGCTTACCAGGTAGGCATTTACACCACTGAGCTACATACCTGGCACTTTAATTATTCTTTAATAGGTTTTTTTTTTGTTCTTTATCATGAAATAATACATAGAGTAACATAAAAGAGTGCTATTAAAGGAACATACAGAAAATAAAACTGAATCATAATCACATCAATTAGATCATTTAGAGCAGAAATATGAAAGCCTGACCCACTAAAAATACCACTGGGCCACCACCCAGACATCTGTGTATCTCTATCTATCAATCTACCGCTCTCTCTCTCTCTCTCTCTCTCTGTCTCTTGTGTGTGCTTATCAATGACCTATTTTGTTTATACTGGACTATTTTTATGACTTTTACTTAAGAAAAATTGTGTTTTGTTATATTACTTTCCTAATTATTGAGAAGCTTCTTTGTTTTTGCTGCCTCTTATATTTTACATGTGAAATAAATAATGTCTTACTTCTCTCATCCTAATTTTAGCCCTGAAAAAAATAGGGAAAAAGACACAGACGGGTGTGGTAGCGGTGCAGTGTAATTCCAGCACTGTGGGAGGACTAGGCAGGAGGATCACACCTTTGAGCCCAGTCTATGCAAAAATACCTTATCTGTAAATAAAACCTGTTCTAAAAAGTAGAGATATAGCTTAATTTAAAGGTCCTGAATTCAATCCCTAGTGCAAAAAGGAGAGAAGGAAAAAAAGAAAGAAAGAAAGAAAGAAAGAAAGAAAGAGAGAGAGAGAGAGAAAAGAAAGAGGCTGATGAGATGGAAAAAGTGGATATAAACACATAGATTGTACTTCTGAAGAAATGAAATCATACACTCGTGTCATCTACATTCAAAGTTAAATGAAATTAATAAACATATCCTAGAACATAATTTGCATTATAAAACAATCCAATTTGTTCAATTATTTGTTTTTTACGTCAGTTCTTGAAAATTATAGATTTTTAAGTAGAGCAGCTAATCATCACTAATGAGGTCAAGTTGAAGATATGCTGAATTGAAGCAACACAAAGTTCAACATTTTCCTAATTGTTTGCCAATCTCTCAGAATTCTCTGGGAGAAAAACAAGCTCAATACAGCCTATTTATAGGTTCGCTAAACTCTAGAACGTATACAATGGTGAAAAATAATCTCTATAGAATTGATTTTATATTCATTAATTGTAATCATTGGCATTAATAAGGCCCTCAATTCTCTTTCATAGGCGCACTTGAATGCCACTTGTTTTTAACATGTTAAGAGTAATTAATCAAAACATTAACTATAATTAGTTTAAACAGAAAACATTGCTTGTTTGAATACATATTTCACAATCATATTGTTCATTCTAAAATGAATGTACGAATGTTTTACCTCTGCTTTAATTAGAAGGAGCCAGCAATTAAATTGTTCACTAAATTTACTCAAACTCCAAGAATCACAGGCAAGGAACAGCCGTCACACTTTTTCTACTCCATGTTACCTGATGCTCTAGGCATTATTTGAGGGTAGGGGTCAGCCAATTTTTCTACATAGGACCAGAGAACAAATACTTCAGACTCTGTGAGCTACAGAAGTTCTCTGTTGCACCCTTTCACCTTGCCGTTGTAGTTAAAAACACAAAACAAAACAAAACAAAACAAAACAAAAAACAAAACAAAACCCTACTTGTTTTTGCAACTAAATGAAAGTGGCTGCATTCTAGTAAAACTTTGTGAATTTCACAGAACTTGAATTTTTAAAATTTTTCAATGTCACAAAACAGTATTTATTGTTCTATTTTTTTCCCTACCTTAAAAATACAATAACAGGGTCATTTTGAAACCTAAAATAAATTTTAAGCCCGATTTTACCTACATGCATAGTTGCAGAATTCTATTCCAGGACCCTGTGAAGTGTGGCATTTTGGATTTAAAAATCTCAGAATGACCCAGTGTTTTCTTTTCTATAGGTCTAGTAATATATAGCTATTGTCCTGGAAAACAGTATCTCTGTTTGGGGTCATTTTCTAGATAAAGATCAACCATGCTCAATCTTGTATTTGAACAAAAGTAAAGGGATATGTTATAGATGTTATTCCACACAAACGAAGTTTTCTGAAGAGTTGAGTTTTAAAAGTCCCCCATCGATCCTATCTCTTAGTTTCATTATTTTTGCTTTCTGTGTTGCTGCCTTTTCCATTTTGATTCAGTTCTTCATTAGCACTTCTGTATAATCAACAATATTCAAAGGTCCACAGGACAGGTCTTCCAGAGGCTGCTGTTCTAGAGATTCTAGCCTTGTCAACAGGAAGCATGCTAGAAGATTTCCCAGAGTAACCTGCGCACAGACAGCAGAACAGGGTGCCCTCAGAGAGTGACACAGTCACAACAGCAACTTTGTCATGTCAGTATCTCTAGGCTTCACTGCTATTCAGACCATCCATGGCCAATGGCAAATGTCCCACATCTACTAGCAGTGTGATAATCAATGCCCTGATCTGCAGCTGATGAAAAATTCCTAGAGAAGAAAAGGGAAACGGTCAGAGGTCTGAGTAGACCACAAATTCTGCATACTCTGCTCACCCAGAAAATGCCCTAACAGAGAGTCATGGGGAGGGAGGCAGGCAGTAGTGAAAGAATAAAGGCATCTGATTTACTTTCGGTGCATTTCACCTTATCTATCAACACAAATAAATATGCGTCCTATATTTGTCCCCAGTTACGTTTCAACTGCTTAGAAAATCCTCTTCCTACACTTGGTAGAAAATTGAATCAGAGTAGTCTATCTGATGAAAGATAATAGTATTGGGGACAAGCTTTATTTTACTTTGGTTTTTGATGATTGGAATCACTGCAATGGCTTTCATTTGCTCGTATCTCTGGAGCCTCAGTCCTTGACTATTCAAGCTGTCCTCCTTCCTATCAAGTTAAAGTTGGGACAAAACACTTATAATTCTAACTGGTCAGCAAGACTCAGACCATCACAAACCAATCTCACGTGGCTGCTCCCTTCAGCCCAGTAGGTGGGAAGCCTGCCATGATAGGATGGACATTTAGGTACTTTTGAAAGAAAACTCACCAGCCAGTATATCTCCTTCCTAACCAGAACGGTGCTGAGGTCATCTGCAGTGCTGAAAGCACGTCCTGTAAGAAGAAGGGTTTTCAGACCAGAAGCATTAGTTATGCGGGTTGTCATTGTTGTGGTTCCTCCCAAGGAAGAGAATAAAAGTGTGATCACACTAGGTTATGTGTAAATTTATGCTGTTTTTACTGGCTCTTAACCCTTTTCCTTCCAGGAATTGTTAAGTTCCTTTGCAGTCATATATCAGCACTTGGGTATGTTCTCACCAAACCTGACCGTTTGACGGTAAGGCCCCTCAATAGACCAACAGAATAGAAGTTGGGTCATGTAACTGATTCCCTGGAAATTACGTAAGAGAAATAAATACCCTGGTATTTGCACAAAGGAAATTATGAAATTCTCCTCCTGCATGAATTCATAGACTCTTAAATCCTCCTGTGAGAAAAGTTTTTCTTGGTCTCAAGGGGTCTTCAGAGTGCAGTTAGGAAAACAAATCTTTTGTATGGGGAAGATCACTGATTCCTAGATTGCTTGAAATGGGCTGCAGATCAGGTTGGCTTCTGATGGAGACCAGAAAGGAGGTCAGGAGACAGAACAAGGTGCAGAGCATCTATGTCCATGCATAGGTTTCCT
>PVJX010028097.1:0-24205 GCA_004027295.1 Dolichotis patagonum
TGCCACTGTTTCTGAAATGCTTGTATTCTTTTTCTCTCTTTCTAAAATGTTCTTTAGTAATTTTTGTAGGGTTGGATTGGTGGTCACAAATTCTCCCAGTTCCTCTTTGTCACGGAAGCATCTTGCTTGTCCATTAATTTCTAGAGAGAGTTTTGCAGGATACATCAATCTGGGCTGGAGATTGTTCTCCTTCAGGGCTTGAATTATTTTACTCCAAGCTCTTCTTGACTTGATGGTCTGTGTCAAGAAATCTGCCGTGATTTTGGTGGGTTTTCCTTTATAGGTGATCTGTTTCTTTTCTCTGATGGCTTTTAATATTCTGTTCTTACACTGAATTTCTGGGATCTTGATTATTATGTGTCTAGGTGTAGCTCTCTTTTGGTTGTAGGTGGCTGGAGTTCTGTATGCTTCATACGTCTTCATATCATTTCCTTTTTCTATGTTTGGGAAGATTTCCTTAATAATTTCTGTGAATAGCCTTTGCAGTTCTTCTGTTTTGACTCCTGCTTCTTCATTCACATGCTTTATTCTTAAGTTATAGATCCTTTTGTGTCCTCTAGACTTCCTGTTGTTACTGCCTGCTCCCTTGTTATTTTTTAAGAGATCTTCCCTTTCATGATCACACATTGCAAGCCTGTGTTCAATTTTTGATAGTCTATCTTTGATTTCTTTCAAGCAGTTTTGCCAGCTTTCTATGGAGTCTTTAGTTTGCTGGTAATCTCTTTGAATCTGCTTCATGAATTCTAGGTTTTTTTATATTCTTCATTGAATGTTTCTCTTTTTTTGTGTTCCTCTATTCTTCTGTCTGTATCTTCTTGAGAGATGCCCAGCCTTTCTTTTATTAATCTACTGATCTCTTGTTTAACTTAAATTAATATTTCAGTTTTGATCTCGTTTACGAGGTCCTGAAGATATCTCTTTATGTCCATTGATGCTGTGTTTGATATTGCATGTTTGCTGCCTTCAATCTCTTTTATATTTACCTCTCATGAATCAATATACTCAGGGTTGGAGGCTGGGTTTTTTTTCTTATTTCTCCCTCTCATCATGTTTTTGTTTCCTTCCATACTAGTGTACAGTGTAATTCCCAGCCCTTTTTCTTGTTGGTTAGGTTTCTTCTGGAGCATGTAGGCTAGGGGCTTCTGCCCTCTGCCATCTGCTATCAGAGAGAGAAGTGCAAGAAAAGGTAGTATACGCTGGCTCCTCCCTTCCGGGCCAGTCTACTGCAGGCCTTCACTGGGTCAGTGTGCGCCTCCCTCAGGGAACCAATTGATTTGTGACAACCCACTGGGTCCCAGCCCAGTCCAAGCAGATCCCTCCAATCTGCTCTGTGAGGGGAGCAACCAAATGAGGCTGCTTCCTTACAGAGCCAGGTCTTTCCTGCCCAACTCTAATACGTCGTCTAGTTGGTTACCCCTTTCCTGCGGGAGGGTCGCATTCCTATCACTCACTGTGTGTTGATGCCGGTCCCCAAGAACTGGTGGGCTCCCCGACCTCTGACCTCAGTGCGGCTGCAGTGTGAATTCAAGGTGCCTCTGGGTGGGTCGTTTGCAGAGCCGGTTCTGGGCGACCCGTGCACAGGGCTGTTTAGCTCCACACTCTGGCTGCTCAAGCCAGTGGCTTTGGCGTGGGTTCTATCGCTCAAGTCGTCTCTGGTATGAATTCAGGCGGCTCGCCCAGAGTGCAGTGCTTGCCGATCATAGCTTCTCTAATGGTAGCCCTGGGACCTTGTATTCGAGCAGTTTCTTTCCCTTCAGTTTCTTCCTGAGTTGAGAGAGTCTATCTCCCTATGTTTGGATCTGTCCAGGGTGTTCTATTCTGGCATTTGAGCTGCCTCTCTCAGAGAGGCTCCATATCCTCTACCTCTAGGTCCACCATCTTTGGAAACTCTCCTCCCTTTGTTTTAATCACTTGGAAAGGTTACATATTTCTACCTCCTTGATTTGGCTTACTCTAGAAGTTTTTTTTCTGTGGCCAACACAATTTAAGTGGATGTGGTGGGTCAAACTACCTCCTTGATTTGGCTTACTCTAGAAGTTTTTTTCTGTGGCCAACACAATTTAAGTGGATGTGCTGGGTCATTTTCTCAAGACGTTAAAGGTTGGTATTTAATTTGCTAGGTACCTTTCCTTCTCTCATGGGCACTGGCTCTGAACAAATGTTGAAGGCTCTGTTGACTTGTGACTCAGGAAGACTCACTTGGAATGGAGGGCCTGCTGGCCTAATCTGTTTTGTGAGCAAGGTATATATTTATATTTATATTTATATTTATATTTATATTTATATTTATATTTATATTTATTTATATTTATATTTATTTATATTTATATATAAAATATATAAATATAATATATAAATATTTTGTGAGCAAGGTATATATATATTTATGACACTAAGGTTTTAAGTTTTTGTTACTTCCATGTAACTTAATCTATCCTAAGATAGTGTTGTAGTGGAAATATAAATAAAATCCCCAGACACATATCTTTGTGCTTTCAAGAATTTATGGATGTGTTTCTAAGCTTCCTGCCGGGCTTGTGAACTGGATGTTACAAAGTAATCTTAAGCCCACCACATTAAAAATAATTTCTTAAAAATATAAAAGTGTTTGCTAGACAATAAGTGACATTAGTTTAGCTTTCCATCTGACTAAAAGATGGTAGAGTGTCTATGAGAAAGCCAATTCATAACCGGTTATGTATTTAATGTACTTATTATAGTTCAGGACTATTCTGTAGTTTTTATCTTCTCCTCTACAAACTTCTTGAAACTTGAAAACAATTCAAGTTCACTTAGAGATCTGCAGATAATCATACACTCTGGTCTATTTTTCTTCCTATCTGAAAGTCTCATTGTGTTAAGACGGGAAAAGTACTGTGTAATTATGTGTGTGAACTTTTTGATAATTTCAGTGATGAGGTTTTCTTTTCATTTGCTAATGCTTATTCTTGCACTTTTCATGTAATTAATATGCTCTCAATAATGTAGGTCTTATTATAACTTGCTATCTCAGTTCCTATACATACTGAAGATAGACCATTGTCTGGATAGTAAATGTTTTGCTCACTTAATTGTAGACTCTGATTTTATTACCACTCAGTTCTCATTCTTGACATTTTATATCATCTTTCTTTTCTTACTTAAATATTTTATCAAAGGCTTAGTTTGAAATATGTTCCATTACACATAATTAAGGGTAACTTTCAATTGAAAAAACTCAGAAGTGTCCTATTTGGATAATTTTATGTTCAATTTGTACTTATCTATGGTGTATGTTCCTCCATCTTTATCTCTGAAGGAATTAAGTTATAACATCTATGTATGTATGTATGTATGTATGTATGTGTATTTATATGTATCTGTGTATCTAATTTGATATTTAAAATTATATCTTCATATTTCCTTAAAAGATGGCCAGTGAGGAAAAAGAATTATAGCATAAACGATCTGCTGATACATCATTAAGACAGTAATTTCTCCAGCCATCATGAAAAGACACCATTGTTTTTGACTTCTCTTCTTCTCTTATACTCACTGCTCTTAGTACCTCCCTACCTATATGTTGATCCACTTTCAAATGACCAGGGTAAAACCTTTTCTTTGAGAAATAAAGGTGATAGTGAAAGAGAATCACAGAGAAATAACACTCAAAATAAGAGTGTAAGTAAAATTTTACTTCTATATCCATCTAAACAGGTATTTTGTGTTTTGCTTTTTCATGAATAGACCATGTCATATGCTCCCTAATAAGAGAAAACAGACCATCTGTGAGGGGTCCTCATAAGTATTTTGGTTATATACTATTTGACTAGTTTAGTTTCTTGCTTTTTCCAGAGCTTTAGAACCCAAAGTAGTTAAATTTTAAGCTGCTTAAAATATGCAGACCCCTGTGCAAACATGTATACATATACACTCTCAAGAATTTTTATTCCACCTATGTTATTTCACATGCTTGATCTTTGTAAAAAGTTGAATAAAATTAGGATTTTCAGGTTATGTATAGAGAAAATACTACTTACAGGATAATACATGAACTTTACTGAGTTATGAATCTACTTGGTATAACGTGGTTGTTCAGATCTTACAGTTTTTGTTTTCCATGATTTGAAAATACATTTTTCCTTGTCAGAAACCCTCCTTTTAAATTTTGGATACAAGTTTTAGTTTTTCTGTTGCTGGCACCAAATGCCTCACACCCTCAGTGTAAAGGAGGAGAGTTTATTTGGCTTGTGGTTCCAGCGGTTTCAGCCCATGATCCTCTGGCTCCAAGCACGAACTTCATGTGGAAGCACGTGGTAGAGTGATGCTGCTCAGCTCCTGGCACTCATGAAGCAAAGAGAAGAGAAAGAATTCGTGAGGAAGGGGATAGAGACCAGATATGGTCTCCACCATCAAGGTCCATAACCCTCTCAGACACACCCAAAAGTGTGGGTATCTAATCTCCTGGATGTCTCTTAAGCCAATCAAGTTGACAATCAAGATTAACAATTACAGGCTGTATATTGACTACTAAAGTCCACTTTTAATTTTTTTCTGGGGGTAAGAGGAAATTAGTTTGTTTGTAAACCATAGATTAATCAAGTACATTATATACTTTAGTTTGCTCTAAATTTGATTATGATATTTTAGGTTTTATAAGTTTTTCCTGGAACTTACGTATTTTGTTAATAGGGGAACTATTATCTCATCTTGTTAATATTGTACAACTTGTTAGTTTCTTGGAATTTATTCTAGAGCACTTCTATAAATTGTCATGGAGTTTTCTAATTTCTTGGTTCAGTTACTTTCTAATTTCCCTCAAAAGCTACAATTCTGAAATTATATTTAATTTTTGTAGGCCTCTATTTTATATTATTTTTATAACTCATTATTTTCATGGATCTGGCTTCCATTTTATAAAAACATATTAAATAACTGCATTAGAAAATATATGTATGTGTGACATAAAATATGCCCACGTTTTTGAAAATTACTTGAAAGCATATATTCAGACATTTATGCTTTATAATTTGACCTAATAAATCAAAACTCAAAGGAAATTATTCTACAATGTATTTTTAAATGACAGTACTTCAAAACCCATAAAGATTTAATAAGTCTGTAGCTAAAATAGTTCTTTTTGCAAAATTATAGAGACCATGTAAACAGCTTAAAAATACATTTCAGTAATGTGATGGTATGTATGTTTCAGAATAAATCTATTGATATTGAAATATACACAACATGTTATGAGAAATCCCAAACAAATGTATAATAAATTCCAATTTTATCCAATTTTGCAATGCATATAGTAAAAGGTATTGCTAGTACATTTCAGTAAAACTTTCAGTATTGAGGGTATAGGGATCTATCTGTATTTTCCAATATGGTGGCTTCTAGTAACTTGTGGCTACTAAGTATATGAAATGTGGTTCATGTAACCAAGGAATTGGATTTTAAATTTTGTCTAAATTAAATTCAGTAACCACAGCACACTATTGAGAGTACATCTTTAGAAGACTTACACTTCAGTGACTCTGAAGATTTCATTCAGGATACAGTCTCTGATGTATTGTTGCAGTTAGTACTACTTGTTTCTAGTAGGAGTCATTCATTATAAGCTTTTGTAACATTATTTTTTGTTAGTCTTAAAGTGAGGTTTATGGTACAAGTAACAAAGAAATAATTATTTTGAAGACAACTGGCTGGTGGATAGTGTTATGTTATCATAAATATGGTATCCAAATCAATCATAAAGATTTTAATAATACATAAACAAATTTTCCATTTATTTCACGTCAGCACTATGGTCATATTTCCTTGATAATGAAATCTTTATAATTTATTTAATTGTGTCTCTTGGATTGAGTTTATGTGCTTAGAAGAGCCAGAAGATTACTTTTTATAACAGCAACAAAAATAATAAACATTTACGAAGACTAGGTAATCTTTTTTTTTTTCCATTTTATTTTAAAGAGAATAAGACAAAAGAGGTCAGTACAGAGCAGATCAGAACCGGAAAACATAGGCAACACAATACTTAACATTAAGACAACCGGACATTAACAATAGCTATCACAATATTTCTTTATCTGCTATAGTTGAGCATAGTTTCAAATACAATAATATCAAACATAATAAAGAAGTATAAAAGCATTCAAAGAGTGAAAGAATTACAGGACATTCTGAACCGAGTAACAGAGAATGATCAATAGGTACTATAATATCTCATTTTCAATAAAAAATTTTGTTTATACTTTCACACATATTCACATCCCAATAAGACACAATGTGATAGAAACAATGGAAATAGAAGAATAGAAGCTTGGTAGGACTTCTAAGAAGGACAGTATTAAATCAGCATAATGTTTTGTTCTCTTCAAAACAGCTGTTCATAGCATCACATATAATAAAGTCAAACAAAACAGGATAAAACCATTCCAACTGATGAATGGAAACATTGAAAGGCCTCAAACCTATGACATGGAGACTCATGCTTACCATAAAATCTTATATACTCTTACTAACTCTCATACTAGGGAGACTATATGGTATTTACACATGTGAGTTTGGTTTGTTTTGCTTGTGAGTATGATTTCAAGTCGTGTCCATTTATTTATAAATATCTCAATGTGATCATTCTTTATAGCTGAGTAGTACTCCATTGTATAGAAATACCACAACTTTTTTATCCATTCCTCAGTTGATGGGCACTTAGGCTTTTTCCAAGATCTGGCTATTACAAATTGTGCTGCTATAAACATGGGTGAACATATATTACTGTGGTATGATGTTCTCAGATCTTCTGGGAATATGCCTAGAAGTGGAATATCTGGGTCAAATGGGACCTCCAAACGCAGCTTTTTGAGGAATCTCCAGACTGACCTCCACAGTGGTTGCACCAGTCTACACTCCCACCAACAGTGCAGAAGAGTTCCTTTTTCCCCACAGCCTCTCCAGTACTTGTTGTTGGTAGTGTTTTCTATCTTGGCCAATCTTTCTGGAGTGAGATGGAATCTCAGTGTGGTTTTAATTTGCATTTCTCTATGACTAATGATGATGAACATTTTTTCATGTATTTATTTGCCATTTGTATTTCTTCATCTGAGAACTGTGTATTCATTTCAGATGCCCATTTTTGGATTGGGTCTTTGAATTTCGAGGGTCTGATTTTTTAAAATTCTTTATAAGTTCTAGACAGAAGTCCTTTGTCTGAGGGACTGTCCATGAAGATTTTTTTCCCAATTTGTGGGTTTTCTTTTCACTCTTCTGGAAATCTCTTTTGACATTCAGAAACTCTTTAATAAGATATGGTCCCAGTTATTGATTCTGGGAAGTATTTCCTATGTACTTTGATTGTTGTTCATGAATTATCTTCCTACCCCTATATCTTTGAGAATTTTTACCCACTTTGGAAGACTAGGTAATCTTTACTGGGTTTATTTGAAAGTATATAATGTCATACTCTCCGTATTATGGAAGAAGAACTGAAGAACTTAGTATAGAAAATTTACGGAGCTTGCCTAATGTTACTCAGCTAGAACATAGAAGTGGAAGGGAGAGAATCTGGCATACAATCAAGCAATAGAAAAATCAGCATAACATCTTCTCCCACACAGTGAGAAGCAGGTGGAGCATTAGACTAAACAGGGTTATGATTTGGCCAATCTAAAATGATGGTGATGTAAGAAAAGCTAAGGTGTTGAGGGTACAGGTATTTGTGATTAGAATGATAGTTTACAGAATTTATATTTCACAAAAGTGGCATGAGGAGCACTAAAACATCAGGATATAAAGATAAGGGTGTGCAGCCCAGGTGGGAAAGAGGGAAAGATAAAGCTAGCTTAAAGCAGTGAAAGAATGAGGCTTTAGAATGGTCATCTAATTGATTCTGAAATCATCATGAATTGTGCCAGAAACATTTTTGAGGAGAATACTTGTAACACAGAATATAAAATCTTGAGGAAGGTAGCTATGGATGACTGGAGCAAGAAAGAGGGATGATACTACAGTCTAATGACGTATGACAAGTACCATGTTCTGTTGTTTGTTGTAATGCCAGAATCTGGCGCATAGTAAGAAATTTTCTCAGGATGTTGTGGTTTTAAATTAGGCATGCTTTTTGCATTTGGCTAGGGTACCAAATAGCCCAGAGACTGCAGCAGTGCATCAGACAGGAGAGATCGTATCCTGCATGAAATTTTCTGAGCCACTGTCCTGGAAGATTGACCTGATACTGCTTGGGCATAGACATAGTCCAGGAGATGTAGTGGAGTTCAGAGAGGGAGTACCGAGGCCACAGCCTGTGTTTTCATTGTTTGGCATGGTAGAGATGAATGCATGCCATCGTCTCCATGGATCAGAAGCTGTGAAGAAGACATTCTAGCAACAAGAGGCCAGTGGGTTTAGGCAGCACCACGCCTCCACATCAGAAATTTACTTCAGGTGGGGAAGGACAAATGCTGTCCTCTTAGAGGAAATCAACAAGAAGGAATCCATAAATGTACCTTGAGACTGTGGGTCTGTTCACTAACAGGCATTAGGAAAGATGGCCAAATTTCCATGGGCTGGCATAGCATGAGCCATCTCTTTTCCATCATCTTCCTTCCCAGCTAATCTCAACTGGAATATGAACCCATCTGCAAGAGAAAGCTGTGCCATCAGGTGTGGCCTCCTGTCCCTCTGTGCAGAGGCCCAGCGCTTAGAGGGAGGAGGAGAGCGCTCCAAAGGAGGCTCACATTTTAGCCCACCTGTGAGTGACTCTTCATAGTTTTGAAAAGACTGGCAGATTTTAGAATTAAACTGAATTGTTCAGGGAGATTTTTACCTAACAGAAAAAGGATTTCAACCTAAAAGATTCGGTAGAAATGGAAAACTATATGTGCCCCCTAATTGTCCCCAATATTTGTGGAAGTGAGTATTTGTGGAGCGAATGAACAAGTAGGGCTCCTTTACGATTTGGTATTGCTTACCTGAGGACATTTGCATGTCAGTCTTCTGTGACATGAATTATAGAAGCCTGGGTGGTTACTGTGTCAAGATGAAGCTACACTCTGAGCATGTGTTAGGGAATAATTATGTTGCAGAAAATCAAATTCCCAAAGAAATCTTTTGATTTGAAATCCAATACCACTCTTCAGGCAAATCTCCCAGCTGGGCTGTGAATCACACGTTTCCCCTCATAAGACATGAACTCCTGTCACACTGTGCCTCACGCAAGAGCAGAGATCACCTGCGGTTACGCTAACCCAGATGGAGATGAACTCCGTGTAAAACACTCAGCAATGCTTTGGTGAACTGTGCTTGTCTTATATGTAATTGAAAATGTTTTCAAGTTTATTTGAGGAAAATTAGAAGGAACCACCTCAAAGAATTTTTATGCAGAAAATTAGTAACTTTCATCTTTTTTCTTCTTCAAGTAGATTTGTGAGCTACTTCCTATTGGAGTTATTAAAAATTTTTCTTGCAGAGTAGAAAGACTGTGTTACTCACCATGAGGTGGACAAGTTTGTTTGTTGCCTCTGTGAAAAGGGTTGTGGCTAACCCAGATAAACACTGACCTCGTCCATTTATGGTGGCTATATGAGCGATATGAAACAATGATACAAAAGATAAATACAAGAAAGCCCCACTTAAGAGTCAAAGAGAAGATCACAAGAATTGTTTTGTTTTCATGTTGATACCATTTTCATTCTATCTTAGGAAAGAAAGCCAGCTTAAATTCTCCACTCATACTTAACCTGATGTTTGAATTGCACAGAGGTAAGCAATTCAGATCTTCAGGCTATGAAGTCTGTGAAATCTATAATTATAACATTACTTGGAATCTATATTGCTATCGTAAGAGTTATGTTAAAGGTACTACCATATATCATTGTTGGCTTATTCGTGTTGGGCTTTCAGCTTATTCTCATTACATTGAGTTCTTGGGTATATTTGAAGTAACTCAGATGTGAAAACAATACTGTTTGCATTGTAATTTGGTGTCAAAAGATGTGACTCAGTTTTGTAAAATGCTAGAATTTGGAAAGTGACACTTAAAAGTCTGCTTACCCAATTTGTTCAAGTTAGTGCAGTATAATAATTGTCTACTAATTTTTTGTAGTTACATTTATTTGGTTTATGTATCCACTCTCTGTATAAACTTCTCATTTCTGAAATGCAGAATCTTCCAGAAAGTTATTTTTTAGAAGTGCAGAGACAAAAGATAGGTGAATATTATATTGCAGTGCTTTTAGGGAAGGTCTTTGATAGAGTCTCAATGACTGTAAAATGCAGTGTATTCATCTAGTTAAACTAAAATTGTTATTTTTTTGGCAAGCACAGACAGTAATGGGTGCTTTGCGTTCCTATTTTATAACTCAAGTGCTTATTTTATTGGCCAAATTACTTTTTTAAATAAACATTTTTATTTTGAAGTAATTACTGATATGCATGAAGTTGAAAGAAATAATATTAATTGCTCTCTGCTGATGCCAGTGCAGCACTATGAATGAGAATACGTAAGCCAGAAGGAAGCAGGTAATTTAGTCTGTCCTTAAGTGTCCTAGTTATGATGCCCTGTGTAAGTTATGCAGTCTTACCAAGAGTGAGTGTCTTCATCAGAGTAATATAAAAAATAACTGATTTTAGATATATGTATGTGTAGGTTGCACGTGGCACTCAAGAAGCAGTGATTATTATTAAATTATCGCTAAAATGTTACAGTATATTCTGAGCATGGTATTACTGCCAAAAAGAACACATTTCCTACATGATGGAGCACAATGGAAAATATCATCTAGTCATATATTCAAAATGTACACTCTTTCAAGAAACCAATGTGGGTCATAAAGACATGACTGTACACAGAAAAAATTTTTTAAGTTTGTCCTTATTTATAGGATATAAATATCTTCTTAGATTGGTGTTACTTTCACATGTGTTTATCATCTTTAGCAAATTGTAAGTTTTATAAAGGTAATGATTAAATAGAATTTTGCAAACCATATTAGTTCCATTAAGCTTTTGTGTAGATTTGCCAAGTCCCAGCTCAGTATCTCACCCTGATAGATTTGGCTTGGGCTAGTGCTCTGAAAGCTCATAGTTTGAACTTTGATCATTGATTATGGAGAATATTGTTCATAGCCAATACTTGGTTAAGATAGCATCCTAAATTTCGGTTCAAAGGTGAGTATTTAAGTGCATGGATAATGCCAATCTATATGGGTTAGCCATAAAAGGAAATTTGTATTGTCATATTTTACAGCCATACATTGATTTTTTTTAGTATTAAATTTTAAATATAAAGTTATAAAATAATACAAAGTTGAGACACGATTATCGCCTAACATATTTATAGTTTTTTTTCTAGTAGATAAGGTAAACTTATTTCAATATAAAAGGCTTGGTCTCAAGCCTTGGGCAAATATATGTAGACGCATTGGCATCCAGACCTTGAGCACTATGAATTTACAAAACAAAAGGGAATTTTAGACATTTCATGTAAGCATTTTGTGATTATATCTTGAGCAATTGAACTAAACTCAAGTGTGTACATGCATACTTATAACAGAGGTAAGCTTAATTTCACATTTTACATCACTGTCTTATCATTTTTTAAATCCTTGTTTGATAGTCTTTTATTTATATCTTACAGTTTTATGGGTGACTAAATCTTACATTATTAACTGGACAGTGTTCTACCACACAATTAGAACATTAGAAGAAAAATAACAGCAGTGCCTAAAACTTATAAAAGTCAGTGATTCAATTTTTGAGTCTTCTTCACTTTATTTTCACAGTAAGTGTGGCTGGATGCAGACCATAAATATCGCGTTGGAAATTACATGAAAACTAAGGTGTTCTCTTGATTTATGATCCAATATATTCATTATTTTTCACCTGTCTCTGATCATACATGCCTTTCAGCTCTTAAAATAAAGAATTGCCAGAAACAGTGAAACACTGGGTTTGATCCCAGAAATGTCAAATCTCATAAAAGATGTTTTATAAAATATGTTCAATTGCATTAGCTTGTTTATCTCACATTCTTGAAGAGTATTTAGTATTCATGGTGAAGCTAGGAAGAGCCATTGTGCCACTAAGGAAGCAGAGTAGGATGTGAACCTGCTTACTTGGGTGTGGAATTGGCACAGGAATTCATAGTCTCTTGATTTGCATTGAACAGTTTTTCCAGGAAATCACAATTTTTCAAAACAAAGATTCCTAAGACCAATTAGTAATCACATTGTAACAGTGAAAACACAGTGAGTGTTTTGTTTTGTGATTATCTGGGTGCAATTTGTGTTCAGTCCAAATATGAATTTGCTTGGTTACCACTTCAGAGACTGATTCCCTTTTTACAGTACTTAATGGGTACCAGGCTTTCCTCTAGGCTCACGTACAAAGATGAACAAACGCTGAGTTTTACCTTTGAGACATGTACAGAACTGAGAAGGAATCTGAGTCTTTGGCATTTTAAACAAATACTAATGCAAAGGTAAGTAAAGATGGAAGGATTCATTGTTTAGATCATGAATATAACAATTAGCATTTTCTCTGGTCCAAGTCTTAATCTCTTAACTATGCAAACACAACTTTATGTACTTGTGCCATTTGGTGGCTACTTTGTCTATGCAATTACATGAATTATCTGACATTGTCATAACAAAATACTACAGACTGAAAGGCTTCAACTGCAGACATTTATTGTCTCATAATTTTAGAAAGCAGATATCTAGTGTCTTGGCTAATAAGTGGCTAACTTGTGCCTGTGTCTTCATGTAATCTGTCTTCTGTCAACGTTGATATTCTAATTCTCCTCTCTTGTAAGAATGTCATTTGTGAAGATTAGCGCTCAACCTAATGACTCATTTTCACTTCCCATCTCTTTAAAGATTCTTAGTACACTGCGGTAAAGGGTTTAGGACTTCAGCATATGAGTTTCTGGGGATATACCTCAGCCTACGCTGTAATGATTCCATTGTATCCAGAAACATATACTACTTTACAAAACCAATTAAATAATTAGTTGCCTACTAGTATAGGGTCACTGAAAAACACGTACCAGGTCATGAACATACCCTCTTATTACTTATGCTGTAAGTAGTGGCTTTATTTAGATTCCATGTATGTTGCATTTGTCACAGAATTCCAGAAATAGATGATTAAGGGTCAAGTGTCTATTTCCTGGATTTAAGTTAAAATTTCATTACCTATTGGATTGAAGTTGTTGAATATATTTATTGAAACCCATTAAACCTCAGGCTTCTTCTTGTTAGTAATGGGATAGTAATTAGTAAATTCATAAAATTGTTCTGGGATAGTAATTAGTAAACTCATAAAATGGTTCTTGGAATAATGGCACATGGGCCATTTTGATTACTTACTATCATAAAAATACCCCCACATATTTTTAGTAAAAGAATTTGAATGTTTTATAGTGTAGAATTCAGGGTTTTATTTCATGTGTAAAGATGTGAGTAGTTACACAGCTTTTAATCAGTGGACATTTCCTTGGTTACTTTTCTCATTGCTGAGCCAAAATACCCAACATCCATCTTTAAAGGGGGCCGAAGTTATTGGCTTACAGTTTGTATAGGTTTCGTCCTATGACTGCTGCCTCCAAGGCAGAGTGGTGTGGCAAAGGGACATCACAGATGAGAACCAGTGCATGACAAAGTAAGGAAGGCAGAAGTTAGCCAGCAGTGAAGAAGCAACTAGCAAGTGACCAACCGTGACAAACAGCAAACCCCTTTCTGTCCTTATATTGTATCCAGGCTACTATTAGGATGGGGTAGCCCTCACACCCTTAACCTGAGCACCCTTAATCCTTTCACTGCACTATGAATAAATCCCACTTTGTAGATACTGTGATCTCTGACAAGGCCCCACCTATGCATGCACGAGCCTTTGGTGGACATCTGAGAATAAGCTATAACAGACTTTAAATGCTGATAAGGCATTCATAACCTCCATTAGGTAAACTGAGGAGTTGGAAACTCTCTTCCATATCTACTATGATGTACTGATGGAATTTCTTGTACAGTAAAATAACTCAGTTAGTAAAGAACTACCATAAGTGTAATTTACAATAAAAACAATAATGCTTCTAACATTATTAATATGGTTTATGTTAATTACTGCTGTTTTATTGCTAATGCTGCTTCATGTGGTCAGTACTTGTTGAATATCAGTGTATGAAGAATATTGTAATAGGATCCCTGGTGTTTATAATACCTGTTTGTTGTAAGAACTTACAGTTGATGCTTCTCAAAATAAAGTTCTTGCACTATCCATAAACAGTCAGAGGAAATGTGTATGAGTTATGAACCCTAAACATTTCATTGGGCAGGGATGGGCAACTATGGTTTTAAATTTTTTCGAGGTCATCTCATGAGCATTGAAGTTTTACATTAGCTGGTTGTTGAATTGATATGGAGACTCAGAAAAGGGAAAGAAAAGAATCATACTTAACATTTATTATCACCTATATTGTGTCAAGGCTCCTAAGAATTAATCTCGAATAATTGTTTTAAAACTTTACTAAAAACATATATTGAAAAAGTTCTAATAAAAGCAAATGCTTTTTATCATAAACATAATGTTACCATTTCTTTAATGATAAGACCAAAAGAACCTCAGAGGAATTAGTAATACTGCAGTTAGTGGTAAGTAGTGTTAAAAGCCAACTCTAACTCTTACTCTAAAATCCATTTTTTCTTTCCACTGACCTCTTATACTTCCCTGTCATGTAATTTAACACACACACACACACACACACACACACACCCTAACCATGTGGCTATAAAATTTCAACAAAATACAGTAGACAAAGCAGATCAGTTTATTACTAATTTTCATAGGGTTGGAAGTACATGTGCAATACAGTCACTGCATGAAGTGTCCCTATGTTTTGTAATACATGAAAGAGGAGGGTTGAGATGGAATTTGGTGAGTGAAAAGAAGACAAGAAGTAAGAAATAGAAAAAAATATCCTCAGTTTTTCAGCTTTGAAAAAAAATCATAAAGAGGTGAGCTGGGACAGCCACCATGGGGAACAAGAAGAGAACAAGAAGAGAATCAAGCAGCCAAACCTTGCCTTCTCATGAGCCAGCTGGTGGACTCAACAGGAGACAAGAAACCAACCCCAGTCCAAGGAATGGGCTGATTTGGAGGCAGTCAGGCTGAGATAATAGCAACCAGAGTAATTATATATATGTATATATATTATATACTACTATATATAATATAATACAACTATATATACTACAAATATATATATAATATACTATAACTATATATACTACAACTATATATATAGTTGTGGTATTTGATTGACTTCAAAAACCCAAAGCTGGTAGTCTGAGCTTCTATTTGGAGGATAACAATATGCATTTTAGCAACTATGGGAGATTTTATCTGTCTTGGTTTTGAAATCCAATGTTGTTCTGTTTTACTCTTTTGTTTTATTCCTGTATCTAGTAACCTGAGCAATTTTGAAGATAATAGTATGCAATAAAACAACTACTATTAAATTCCTATGATCTTGTTTTGAAAATCTATATAGCTATTGTTTTTCTTTGTTGTTGTTATATTGATTTTGCTGTTGTTGATTTTTATTTGTTTGCTTTTTTATTTTTCTGACATTTCTTTTTCCTTTTTAAAATAAAAAAATACAGAAATAGGAAAAAGTTAAAATACTTTTGAAACCTTGCTACTCAAAGTTTGGCCCACAGCTTGCTAATATTAGAATGTCTAGTGAGTTTATTAGAAATGCAGAATCTCAGCCACCACATAGGTCTGTTGAATCAGAATCTTCATTTTAACAAGATCTCCTGTGATTTGATGCTCATTGAAACTGTAAAAATACAGCCCTATGGTTAATCTTAGAATGATATTTCTAAAATAGAACTTAAATTCATTAATCCAGTAAATATGTATCACAGCAAAATTATGAAGTATTTACCTATGATTAAAGATTAAGACATAATGATTTAATGTCCAAACCCTATAAAACTCAAAACATTGGTTATAAAAGTTAGAAAACAAAAGGAAAGGAAATGCTGCTTATTGTGAATGCCATTTAAGGAAACCTTCAAAATGATTTTTCACATATAGTGGTGACAACCACTGTAATAATGCCCCTGAATTTGGCGCTATTTCTAGAGAAAAAGAATAGTAAAATCTTTTGAGTATATCAGAGAGACATTAGTTAACAGAATAGAAATTTGTCCGAAGATTATCGGGGAATATTCATAACTCAATGCAGTTACTAGGGAGCAAGGTGGAAGGAAATGAGCAGAAATCAAGTGTATCTGAGTTTGATTTCCAGTGCCAAGAAAAATTGAAATGTATCAGGACCAGGGAACACGGCCAAATCCAACACAAGTACAGACACAATTGTCACTGGACATATTCATAATATTCATTAGGGTAGTATGTAATTGTTTCGTGTCTTAGTCACTTTTTTTTCTTGTTGTTGATACAAGATACCTGACACACAAAATTAAAGGGGGAAATGTTTATTTTGACGCACAGTTTATAGAGATTTCAGTCTATTGGCAGCTGACTCTAAGGCAGAGGGCATAACATAGGAGAAACAGTTCTTGGCAGGCAGAAGGCAGAAAAGCAGTAAGAGCAGCAAGTAATAACAGCAGTCCTCTTCCTAGTCTTTATATTCTATCCAGGTTACATACCCTTGGCCAGCACTCACACCTATTACCCACACTCAGAACTACACCAATCCAATCAGTGACCTAATTTAGCAATCACGCGCTCTTAATCCCAGCATCACACACTCTAGATCCAGCCACCTCTAAAAACTCCACCTACGAACACACGAGCCTTAGTAGGGGGCATCTAGTCGCAAGCCATAATAGCTAGGTTTGTAGCTGTTCTGTCTGTCTCTCTGATTGAATCTGTTGAAATGCCTGATGTTTAAGAAGGAGAAAGAGTACCTGACTGATGAAGTAACTTAGAGCAGACAGCTGTGACAGGGAAGGGGTAAGAGGGCTGTGTGCAGAACTGAGTAACTCAGAAGGAGAGATTCAGGGGGGAAAATTTTAAAACAACAGTGGATGTGGAACAGAATCAAAAGCTGCAGATAAGCCTGGGGCAGTAGTGCACACTTGTAATTCCAGGTACTTGGGTAGCAGAGCCAGGGAGACTGTAAATCTGAGGGCAGGTTGGGCAATTTACTGAGACCCTGTCCCAGCACAAAACAGCATCATCCACAACTGCAGAACTGACTACTAGAATTGGCATAAGAGAGCTAATTAGTGGGTGCTTTTAGTGATATATAAAGATAGGACAGGAACCAGGCTATTGGTGTCTAGATAGCAGATGGCATATAGAGCAAGTAAGCATTGATTTCAGAAAACTTGGAAACTAACATGGCCAATAGAGTAGCAATAAGAATATTCATCTTTATTTTTTTAAAAGGCATTTATTCACTCCTCAATATCAAATGAAAAGAGTTAATAAAAATTGACATAATAACACTTGGTAGCTTTGAGGGATGGTTAGCTTAAATTTCCATATGGCATATTTAGTTTGTTACATATCTATCATCTCGAATAGCCTTTTGAGGTTGAAGACATAGTTAATCTTTAACTAGCTGTCACCTAGCACAGTACATAGAACATACTGTGCAGTTAATAAATATTAGTTGAAAAGATGAGACTCTGTTCATAAAGTAAATGGAAAATTATTGGAATAATAGTGGGCTATATTAATATAACCAAAAGGAGTTTCCAGATATTTTAGCTATGCACTTGAGTGACTTCAATTTATTTTAACTGTTTTATGTAACCAAGCTTTTATAGTATTTAGTTATTAGGTTTCAGCAAAAACTACGGAATTTACATTACTTATGCTGTTACAAAATGTGTGGGGGAAATGCCTCTGCAAGGTAGCATGCAGTGACACATACCTTAAAATACATATACATAGCTAGACGTGGTGGAGCACACCTATATCCCAGCACTTGGGAGGCTAAGGCTGGAGGATTATCATGAGTTTGAGATCAATCTGGGCTACTTAGTGAGGTCCAGGCCAAGCTGAATTACACAGTAAGATTCTGTCTCAAAAAAAAAAAAAAAATATATATATATATATATATATATATATATGTGTGTGTGTGTGTGTATGTGTGTAAGCATTTATATATTCACTTAAGCATCATTTAAATAGATATTTCTATATTGTTTATCTTTCTATTCCTTTTATATTGCTTTATGAATTTTAAAACTAAAAATCTTGTTACATCCTATACTGTGAAAGCAATTCAGCATAGAAAAGGTAAAAAATGTCTAGCTATTTATATTAAACTTTAGTCTAGATTTCCCATCAATTTCTATGCATTCTATGTTGATTCTTCAATAATTTCAGTATTTATCTATTGTAAAAATTATATTCTCATACCTTTCTTCACCAAAAGTTTTGGCTGCACCTATAAAAGTTTTCAGCTGCCAAACTATCATGAAATTCCATGTTTTCTCTCCCTTGAAATTGTAAGGAAATCACATTTTCACCAAAGTTTCTGTTAGAAAGTACAATTGTCAAAGTAGTTCCTGCTTTAGTCAAGTTTTATATTTGGTATAAAATTAAACATTCCTTGTACGGTAAGGAAAATATTAAGATAATTACTTAAAAGACACTTACTGAAGTTATTTTCAGTATTACTAATCAGTTTTGCTTAGCTTCTCTTCATATTTTTCAACCACAGTTTAGTAAGTGCGGCGTTTCTGTGATTTCAGCATTTTATGGGCTCTGAGGCAAATGATATGTGGATCAGACAAAATTTCTGCCCTGAAGCAACCCAAACCCCAGTACGGAAAGAGATTTTGACTTTTCTTTCTTCAGTCAACAGTGTTTACAAAAATGGTGGTTGTTGGAAAGTCAAAGGTCAGTCTTATTCTATACAAGTTCAGGTCACTGTCAAGTCAACCAATAAATGGATGTGAAACTAGACAGTAAGAGCGCCAATCATTTCTAGGTCTTTCATTTTATCTCGCAGATATAAAGCTAATACAATGCCCTTCCTTTTCCTGCCCCCTGGAAATGCTATGAATACATGAAAATATGAAGGGGAAAATGAAAAAGTAGAGAAAGTAAAACGTGTCAATAATTTCTCCTACTTCAGTTTCATTTTCATCACACGTCTCTTCTTAAAGTCTATGCCAAATGTATCGACTCTTCAGAGTTAACTAGGCATTTTGGGTAGGCTCCAGTAAAAATTAAGTACCTAACTGAATTTGTTTTGATAAAATATGGAGCCAGTCATTCTTGTAATGAACAGAGCATAAAAAACTTCATGGAAAAGGTAAGCTATAATCATTCTTGTAATGAACATAGCGCATTAAAAACATAACCACGGAGAAAGTAAACTTAATTTCCACATGTTGAAATAATGCATAAAACACCACTGAAATTATTTACACAGTGTTACTAAATGTGTTATTCTTAATTATTTTCTACCTTTTGGCATAAGGTAATTGAATGGAAGTTTATAACTATTTAAATTACTGTAGGTAAAGAAAGCTACTAGAAGTAATCATTAGAGGTATGAAAAATACCCCTTTCATGATAATGGTGTTTTTGCTAGAAAAAAAAAAACAAAACAAAAACATACACCCTTTATATAATGGTTTTCAGCATGTCATGCATTACCACTATGTCTGTAATAAAACATTGAAGCACAGGTGGCATTTTCCTGAAATACTCTAGTCCTATGTATTAAAGCTTATTGTTTCAATATTACTAACTCATATTATGCTAAAATGAGGTGTAAAATATCACTCTGCTTTTTAGGAATGCTGTAATAAACATAGATTTAAAATAAATGACACAGAAACAATTTTGGTGTACTTTGATGTTCCATTTTACCAGTTACAAACACAGAATTTGATATACAGTGAAATACCTGATAATAGCTGTCTGTGAAAAATATTTATCACATGTGACAAGATAAAAATACAAAATTTCCTCTGTGGTCGCCATCTTAACTTTGGAAAATACTAATTTGGATTTCTTCAGTGAAACTCATAATATATAAATTGCTTGTTTTAATTAAGATAAAAGATTTCAAAAGGCATAAACTAAGTTAGAGTTCTGATGAATAAGTTCCAGAAACTATTTTTTATAAAGCTAAATAGTTTTTTGTTTCCAAAAAATAAAAAACACATTTGGTTTTGGGTGTAAATAACTTTCAATACTGTACCAGGTATCACCTCAGAAAGATAGGTCTACTTTAAATATTTAACCTAAAATTTAGCATTATAGTATCATGGCATATATCTTTTTCTAGGTGTAAGATTTCTAGCCTATGTTATATTTTTAATTGTATGTTCTTCTTCAACGAGAAATGTTACCATTTAAGCCTTACCTAATGAGAAAGCAAAACAAATTGGCGCATTGACTCTGGTGATGAGGATGAATCATAATCTTTCAGATTACTTACCTTAATCTGTATCTGTAATTTAGTTAAATGTAACCCACAACATCCATGCTAGGTTAGTAATAGAAATGAGTTATTTTATTAGACTCTGAGGGTTGAATATGTGGACCTTTTAGAAAATGTGAAAAGGCCCAGTGGTAAAAACACGAAACACCTAAAAGCGCCTCATCTAGATGTTTGTTTTCAGTCTGGCAGATAGCACACAGATTACCACGTTCTGAAAGAAAGCTTGTGGGAAGAGATCTTACATGTATGTACATTTATAAACAGACTACTTAGTATTCAGAAATTCATAATTAAAATGTGTTTAACAGAAATCTGGAAAATAGAAGCAGCTCTTCCTCTGGAGTCAGTTGTGGTTAATTTTGTGTTTTTTTACACATATAAACATACAGACCAGTGACCTCCTGAGACTACGTGCCTGTACCTGAATAGGTTGGATTTTTATTACTTACTGTAATAAGGAAGGTTACATGCCATGGGGGAACGTTGATCATTCTATGTAAGGGTGTTAGAAAGCACTGATGATAGGATTTAGGCTTTGTTAAGAGAGTTGAGGGAACCTTCATGGAAGTAGGGTCTTGATTCAGATTGAATGCTGTTGGGCTCGAATGCTGTTCTTTGATGAGTGGCTGCCTAGGACAGCCAGTTAGACCAAGGCCAGTGTTGTAACTCACGAGGAGGCAGCCAGGGCAGTGAGATGTTTTTATCTTGTACACTGGCCACGTTCATGACAGGTGTCTGCTCAGACAGTATTAAGTGGGACCTAACTTTTTTGCAGGGGTGGATACTGGGCGTCGGACTCATGACTCCACACTTGCCAGGCAGGCGCTGTATCCCCAGCCCCTAAGGGGACCTGACTTCTGTCTGGAGCCATTATGATCATGGACAGCATTGTCTGATGTTGAAATTGTTAGCATTTAGCAGGGGACACTGCAGCACTGCCTGTGTGTGCCAGGTCCGCAGCAGTCTCTGATCACGGGGCTTCCTTTCTTCTTTCCCACGTATTACAGTGGCATCTTATGTTCAATAGAAGATACGCTGTCTGAGAGCTGGATATTTTTGCATTCACATCTGATCTTTCCAGGAATTACAAAGAAAGTACTGGCAAAACTTCTCAAAAGCAAGCATGATGAGAAAAATCTTCAATGCGGTGACAGTTTAAGACTGACTTTTCAGCAAAAACAATGAAATCTGAAACAGCGCAATGACATTTTTAAAGTTCTACAGTAGAATAGAATTCTGTATTTAAGAAAGTGTCTTTAAACTATTATGGTCAGATAATAACATTTTCAGGCAACTTGAAAGAATTAATCAACAACATATCCACCCTGAAAAAAAATAGTCGGAGGTTTCTTCATGCAAAGAAAAATGACACTAGATCAAAGCTCAGAAGTACAAGAGAAATAGGCAGCAACATTAAAATTATGGGCTAAATTAATTGACCATATGAAATTTTGGGATTTAAAATATACACAGGACTTAAAAATATTTTGAAAGGGTAAATAGAGTCAAAGTATTCTTAGGCTGTGACCAGTCAATAATACTTCTTTAATTTTTATGGTAGTCACCAAACATAACAAAAGAGTACAGAATTATTTAAGCTCATAGAGATGAAAAATGGATTATGAGAAGAAATAAAACCAAACCAAGAAAGAAAAGCAAAAATGACCTAGTATGGACAAATACATGGAAATTACATAACAGAGCCAAAGTTACTTTAAAACCAGATGGATCAAAGATAACAATAAATGTTAAGAAAACTACTATAGTAAGAAGATAAAGATAGTCTGAATTTGTAAGGGAATTAACTGTATGGATACACAAGATTTGAAAGCAAATGTGTAAAGAGAATAGCTTACCTTCTCTCTCCCCCTGAGCGTAGCAATAAAACCTGAAAAGAATAGATAAGCCATGTGAAGATATTTTTTTTTTTTGGTACCGGGTTCAAACTCATGACCTTGCGCTTGCCAGGCAGGCGCTTAAGCCACTGACCTAAATCCCCAGCCATGTGAAGATTTTTGACAAGTAAAGAGCAATGGGAAGATTGTAGGAGACTAGAATTTGTGGTCCCATCCACTTGGGAACAATTTTACCTTTTTCCTCTATGGTATTAAATCGGCTACACTGAGCCTACACCGAGGCTACATTGAAACCGAGGTGGCTGTACCAGTACAGGAGGTGACTCCAGGAAAGGCATCTAGATCAGGGAGTAGGGTTGTCGAAATGGTCTCTACTTAGTGCAGACAGTGGTAGTTATTACAAAATTGCTTCAACACATAAGAATGTAAAATATTGAAATGGATAGAAACATACAGAGTTTCAGGAAAAAATATAAGGCAAGTAAAGAAATCCTTGAATACAGTCAGAGGAAAAGCTATGTGGGAACAATGATTTGAAATACAGTAGTTGTTTGATCAGATTATGGAAGTCAGACTGCAGTGCATAACATTTTAAAGTGTTGACAAGAAGTGTCAAACTCGAGTTCTGTGTGTCGCAAAATACCACTTTGAAATGAAGGTGAAATAAAGACATTCTGTTGTGAAGAAAATACAAGGCAATTATTTGCAGCCAATCTACTCTGAAAGAATAATAAAGGACATTTTTTTCAGAGAAATGGAGAATGTTATCAGAAAAAAACTTTGTAAAACATCCAGAAAAAAATCAATTTTAAGTAAATTCTGGATAAATAAAAGATAATTGCATTTACCCAGATATTTGTGACTATATTTCTCCTATAGGCTGGCTTCCACATTCTCAAATTCTCATCTCAATTTCTTGATATAAATTCATAATCTACAAAATAAATTAAGTACTTTATTACCTCCAATTCACTTTTAAAAATCTAAACATTGTATTTTTGGTTTCCTTATAATGTACTTCATTCTCATCTTATTATGGTTCAGTTTTTAAAACTCATCCTATCACTGTTGTCTATAAATCTCTTTTTTCTGTTACTGGTTTCAACTCACAATACATACCTGTCATGCCTTCTTCCTTTAATAATACCAAAAGATCTTCAGAATACTTTATTTCTATTTGAATCATTTTCATAAATCATTTAGTGTTTGGATCTTCAAACTAATGTTATTTGTGTTCTAGAAAAGTGCTGACTATAAGGCCATACTAGATAAAAACCTATTAGTTTCTGGGAATTGAAACAATAGATTGGAAAACAACCCTGTTATTATTGATGTCATTTTGAAATAGAATTTTCCTACCCCTCAGATGAATTTATAGTTGCAGAGGTAGGCATGAGGGAGCTGGGCAAAAATAACCAAGATATACTGAATATTGTTATACTATATGGATCTCCATTTAGTCAATAATGGGTAAATAGAAAATTTAAGTTAAAATGAGATGCATTTTTAGGAGTATTAGATGTGAACATTGGATTTATAACTAGTAAACTGTTAACTGGTTTAATTTGAAGTTTTTGAGTATTTTTTATACTATTGTTTTATGTTTTTTAAGTTTAAATGTTTCAAACCAGTAAGTTTAATATAAAACTATAATAAGTAGTATTCAGTAAAATAGGATCACAAATTTTAAAGCAATTACATAAACCAGGAATCTACATAAATCATTTGTCTGAAATTACTGTAGAAACTATCTAAATTCAAATGCCATAAGTTTTGAATCTGATAATTATGAGGTCAATCATTTCACTATATAAATGAGATTTCTTAACAGCATTTTGAAAAACCTAGGTGGGTCAAAAATGTTCCTTAATTTCCTAATGAAAATATGGGGCACATATTTTGGTAGTCTATAAAAATGCAAATT
>PVJX010028098.1:0-24209 GCA_004027295.1 Dolichotis patagonum
TTGTTTATTTGTGTTCGTTCTGTCTTCCTGATATGGGAACTCAATGCAATAAATTTTCCTCTGAGGACTGCTTTCATTGCATCCCACAAAATCCGGTAAGTTGTGTCTGTATTTTCATTGACTTGTAAATATTGTTTAATTTCTTCTTTAATTTCCTCTGTGACCCACTGATTGCTCAGGAGTGTATTATTCAGTTTCCCTGTGTTTGTAGGTTTTTTGCAATTTCTTTTATCATTAATGTCTAGTTTCACAGCACTATGATCCAATAACATGCATGGGATAATTTCAATTCTTTTGCATTTACTTAAATATGTTCTGTGGGCTAGTATATGGTCTATTTTAGAGAATGTCCCATGTACTGCTGAGAAGAAGGTGTATTCTGATGTTGTTGGATGGAACACTCTGTATACATCTATCAAGTCCATTTGTTACTGTTATTATTGATGATATTACTTTAGCCAAGGTGACATAGTTGTTGTGATCAGTTGTTCTTCCTTGTATGCTAATACTGAGAATGTCTGGAGGTCATTAACAATACCATAGTCCGACACCAAAGAACTGGTGCTAGACCAAACAGGTGGCCACTTCTCATCTCTAACAAACTGAAGAATCAAGATCTTGGAACAGACACAAAAGCCAAAACCCTGCTGCACCTAGAAGACATCTCTGAAAAGTAGTCATTTCCTAAAGAGATTTCCATACTAGCAATAAAACTACTTATCATAAGCAATCTACAAGTATCAACAGAAAACAATTTTTTTAAAAAAATAGCAAATGGGAAAATACAGAAGCAATATGCAACCAGAGACCTCCAGCTCACTCAAGGCAAATCCAGGAGCCACTGAGGTAGAAGAAATTCCAAGTTACCCAGCTAAACGTTCTAAAATGGTAACAGTGCAAGTAATAAAGGTGAACGGGTATTTAGGAAAAAACAAATAAAAAATAATTACACAGATAATTGAAGAAATGATGACCATAATGAAGGACATGCTTAGAGAATCTAAGCTAGATACAGATTTTCTGAAAAATAGAAGAGCTTACCAAAATGGTCAAAACCATGAATGCCCAACATAGGAAAGAAGTGGATTCCATAAAACAGATTTAAACACATATCCAGTATGTTAAAAATTCTATCAGATTCCTGATGGTGGGGCGGAAGAGAGTGAGTTTGTGATCAGGGCCTCCTCCATGCATCCCAGAGGTTGGATAGGCTGGAAGACAGGGAGTTCACACTCCCGGCCTCCTCCGTTATGTCCTTGGATGGTGGGGCCCGCTGGACGAGTGTAAGACTGATAGGAAAAGCAAACTCCAAGGCCCAGGGCAAAAGCTTGGTGCACAGAGGCACACATCCCAGTAGAGGGTGAAGGAATCAGTGAGGCCAGCAATGTGAAAATGTATGAAGCAGCAGCGAGGGGACAGCAGTTGGACTATGGAGAATTCCACTGACAGAAGACCAGTCCCAGCCCCACATCCAGAGGCCAAGATTGGCTCCATACCCTGCACATCTCTGAGTTGTAACAGACATTACCACAGAACTGGAAACATCAAGAGAAGGCAGGTTCTTGAAATAGCTATGAAGAACCAACTACATCCCTGAGGAATGAACATCTCCTTCCCTCCTTGAGAGAGGTCTCAATGCTAGTGGTAAAGTTATATATCACGGGAGGTTGGCAGGCATCAACATAGAAGACAAACTAAAAGAAAAAAGAGAAGGAGGAGAATGACAGCATGCAGAGGTGGGCTATGGCCCCAAGCCCCTCACCCACCAATACAAGCCTGAAACTCAACAAGATGGATGAAGTTGGAAGTCAAACACTGGAACTGTCTGAAATGATAACAACAGAAGTGAAAAAACAAGTGGAAAAAGGCTACACAGAAAATGATGTCTCAGGTATGAAAAGAAATGATGTTAAAAATCAATGATATTAGAGAAGACACAAATAAAAGATGAGCTTAGAAAAAGATGGAAACAAAAAATACCCAACATAGGAGAGAAATGAAATCCATGAAACAGATCCAAACAGAGATCTAGGAGATTAAAACTCCCATTGAAAGTATATGCAACAGGTGGAATGAAGGATAAAATTTCAGGTCTTGAAGACAGAATTGCAACTAGTGATCATAAAAACAAAGATAACTCAAAAATAGCAAGAAATCAATCCAACAGCTACACGACAAGGCAAGGAAGAATAACACTGGATTGATTGAGATTAGTGAGAAAGCTGTGGACAGTACAGATGCTGTAACAATCATATATATATATGCACCTAACACTGGAACACTCAGCTATATAAGACAGTTATTGGTAGACATGTAAAATCAAATAGACAACAACACAGTTGTAACTGGAAACCTCAGTACCTCATCACAGAGAGACAAATCACCTAGACAGAAAACCAGCAAAGAAACATCAGAACTGAAGCAAACCTGGGAACTGATAGAGTTAGTGGAAAGAAGCCACATCCTGACGCTAGACACCAGTAGTCCAGAGAGATCTGGCAAGCCTAGTACAGGCACAGAGAAGAAGCAACAACGTGAGGTCCCACCACCATCACGACAGCATCAGTGAACCACTACCCTGTGTCTCTTATCTCCAGGAATCCCACATCAGAGGAACCCATGTATCTAGTCCAAGGGGCTGGCAGCCAATGCAGGAAGCGCCCCAGATGCAGCAATGAGCTGATTCACAGGAACACAGGAAAGTATCAATATGAAAGAGCAAAATACGATCTCAGACCTCCAGCCCACACAGAACAAGTTCGGGAGACTCAGATAGTAGAAATTAGAAGTCATGCACTTTAAATTTCTGAAAAGATAACAACTGAATTAAAGAAACAACTTAGTTCTTGTATTGTTTGATTAATTTCACGTCTACGTCTGACGGTCTAGACAAATATTTTGCACAAGAGGCATTATGGTAGCCATTGTTAATTTTGTATTATCTTGTTTTGAAGTCCTGTATCATTTTCATTTTTTTGTTTTGTTTGGTCTTATTCCATTTTATTTTGTTTGATTTTATGTCTGATGGTATGGGAAGTTATTTTGAAGAGAACAAGATACATTATGGCTGCCATTGTTCATTTCCTATTATCTTGCTTTTGAAGTTCTGTACCACTTACATTGTTTTTTTAAAATTTTTTAAATTTACTTTACAGAGGTTGAAACAGAATAAAACCAATCAGAAAAAAACCAATGTAAGAGACACAAGCCTAAAAACCTTACAAAATCAACAATAGTTACCATAATGCCTTTTGATGTCTTCAAAATAGCTGCAGATAACTTCAGACATAATAAAAATCAAACAGAACAGAATAGAAACAACAAAAACAAGACAGTGGCTACCATAATATATCTTATTATCTTTGAAATAGCTGCTCCTGCCATCAGATTTGACATAATCAAGCAAAAGAGAATAAAACCCAACCCAACAAAACACTGGAAATGATATAGGATTCCAAAACAAGACCATAGAGAATCAATAATGGCTGTAACCCTCAGAAGCAGATCCCCCTAGATGCCACACTGCATACCGCTATCCTCTGAACCCATGATCAGACCACTGGTCCTAGACCTGCAATGTTAGTGAAACAAAGCACCAAATGCATCCAATTGCATTTCGCTTCTATAGCTATCATCACAGTCTGTGTTTCTCTGGATAAGCCAGTCATTTACAGTGTGGGTGGGGGGCTGCGGGATGGTACTTCTTTTTTGCCAGCCCCTGAGCCAGAAGGGGTTGGGGTCTGGCTGTTCCAGTCTGGTGGGGATCTGTTCATGTGCTGGTTCCAAGGCTGGGTTTGCTTGCTGATGTGTTCTTGTTTTCTCTCCATTGTTTGTTTTAATTGGTTTTATTCTGTATTGTTTTGTTTGGTTTTATTCTCTTTAAAAAAAATTCTATCAAAAGTCTATGTAGCAAAAAAATATATATATGCAGCAGAATTAACCAATGTGAAGATAGGAGATCAGATCTAGAAGTCAGGTTTGTGTTTAGTGATCATCAGATGAAAGACTTCTTAAAAATAACAAGGAATCATGAAAATCAACCCAATGGCTGCTAAATGATGTAAACAAGAATAGCGTAAGATTAATCAGAGTCAATGAAAATCAAAAGACAGCACAAAAGACATAAAACCCTGTTCACTAAAGTAATGGTACAAAATTTCCCAAGCATGGAAAAAGAATTGAGCAGACCACAAAATGAGGCATATAGAACTCCAATTAGCTATGAGTAGAAAAAAAAAACTACATTAATATATATAATAGTCGAAATTCCAGAAATTCAACATAAGAGTAGACTATTAAAAGCTGTCAAAGAAAAGATACAAATCACCTAAGGAAAACATCAGAATCATAGCAGACTTCTCAACACAAAACCTTAACTCAAGGAGAGCATCAAGTGAAGTATTTCAAGCAATAAAAGAAAACAACCTTCAATACATGATGTAAACTACAAAATTATCTTTCAAAATTGATGGAGAAATAGGACATTTTCATGATAAAGAACATCTAAAGAAATTCATGACTACTAAACCAGCACTCCAAAAAGTTCTGAAAGACATTCTAGAAAAAGACAATGAAGACAACAATGCCATGAATCCCAATACAGCAAATCTACAAGGTAAGACAAACAATTAAATAGAAGTGGGGAAAGGAACCCAACAACAGGAAAACAATAGGACAAAGATAAGTCCATATGTATCAGTTATAAATATCAATGTATATAGTCTCAATTCACCTACCAAAAAATCAGATTGGCAGAATGGATTAAGAAACAAAATCCAATAATATATTGCATACAAGAAACACATTTAATTCAAAAAGAAACTTACAGACTGGCAGTTGAGGATGGGAAACAATACTCCATGTGACAGGAACCTGGAAAAAAGCAGAGGTCACTATTGTATTTGTACACAAAGTGGATTTCAAGCCAAGACTGATTAACAGAGAAACAACGACAATCACTACTTATTAGAACAATCCCAAGAGAAAGAGATAACAATCATAAATATATATGCATCAAATACCAACACACCCAGCTATATAAAATGAATGTTAATTGACATGAAAAACCAAATAAGCACCAATACAATTGTAATGAGGTACCTTAATACCCCACTCTCACAAATAGATAGATCACCAAACACACAATCAACAAAGAAATATTAGAAATGAATCAAACTTTTTTATAACTGATTATTTTTTTATAATTTTTTTATTTTATTTTAAAAGGGAGTAAAATTAAACACAACAAAACAGAACAGAATGGGACATAAGAAAGCATAAATTTCAAAGCTAGACAACCAGTGATCTTCACTATCTGTCATATTGTCTCTTGTTTTCTTCCACATGGTTTTCCTTATCTTTGCATGTGAAGAGCTCATACTAAATAACACAGCCAATCTATTCACAAGATGTGCAGTTCACTGGCTCCCACTTACTAGGCGGGGGCGGGGGAGGGGGGGACACAGTATGAGGGACAGGATGACATGAGATGTCTGATTCTCAGCCCACATGCAGGCAGGTTTGAACAGATAGACTTAGTAGATGTCTATAAAATGTTGTACCACACAATGACAGAATACACAGTCTCCTCAACTGCACACGAGACATTCAACAAAACAGACCACATAGTAGTGCAAAGAACATGCTTAAGTAAATGTGAAGGAAATGAACTGATCGCACTCATATTACCAGACCATAGTGTAATAAATTGGAAACCAATGGCAATGAAACCATAAAAACTACATAAACAAATGGAAATCAATTAACACTCTCTTGAACAATGAAAGGGTTACAGTACAAATTAAAGAAAAATTAGACAGTTTCTGCAAGTGCTAAAACCAATAAAATATACCAACACTTATGAGACACAACAAAAGCAGTCCTAAAGAGAAATTTATAGCAGTGAGTTCCCACATTACATAAACAGAGCAAGCTCAAATAAATAAGCTAATGCTGAACCTCAAGTTTCTGGGAAAAAGAAGAGCAAGTTAAACCCAAAATGTGTATGAGGGAGGACATTATACAGGTCAAACCAGACATTAAAGAAATTGAGACTAAGAAGACAATAGAGTCAATGACTTGAACAATTGGTTCTTCAAAAAAGTAAATAAAATAGCAAATCTTATCAAAAAGAAAGAAAGATAAAGACTCAAATCCATGCAATTAGGAAGGAAAAGGGTAAAATCACAATGAATCCTAAAGAAATCCAGATTGATACCTACTTTGAGAATCTGTATTCCATTAAGATTTAAAACACAAGAAAAGTACAGATTCCTTGATACACATAAATTATCAAAGCTGAATCAAGAGGATATAAAAATTCTAAATAACACAATTTAAGTCAATGAAATTAAAGAAATAATTTTAAAAACTACAAACAAAGAAACATTCAGGTCTTGAAGGATTCACTACTGAATTCTAAAAGAAATTCAGAGAAGATTTAATGCCACTACTCCTCAAACTCTTTAATAAAATTGAAAGGCAAGCAATACTCCCAAACTCATTCCTGGAATCAAGCAATTACCCTGGTGCCAAAACCAGAGAAAGAATCAAAATAAAACAAGAGAGAGAGACAGAGACACAGACACAGAGAGACAGACAGAGAGACAGACAGAGACAGAAAAGAGAGAGACAGAGAGAACTACAAACCAATTTCCTTAATGAACACAGATGCAAAAATCCTCAGAAAGATAGCAAATGGAATGCAGCAAATCATTAAGATTATACATCATGACCAAACAAGATTGATCCCAAGTATGCAGGGATGGTTCAACATACTCAAGTCAATAAATGTAATGTATTACATTAACAGAATCAAGGACAAAATCACACAATCATCTCGACAGATGAAAAAAAATCATTTGAAGAAGTCCAACACCAATTAATGATTTTTAAAAACCCCAGAAGATTGGAATAGAAGATCCTTATCTTGATCTGATAAAAGTCATCTATGAGAAACCAACAGCCAACATCATACTAAATGGTCAAAAACTGAAAGCTTTCCCTCTAAAATCAGGAACAAGACAAGGATGTCCACTATCACCACTCCAATATAGTTCTGGAAACATCAGTCAGAGGAATTAGACAAGAGAAAGCAATAAAATGAATAAACATAGGGAAGGAAAAAGTTAAATTATTATTTTTTTTAGATAACATAATACTCTACATAGAAGACCCCCAAAACTCTACCAAAAACTTTAAGAATTAATAAGCAAATTTGGTAGTGTAGCTGGATATAAAGTCAACACTCAAAAATCAGTAGCATTCCTATACACAAATAATCTCACTGAGACAGAAATTAGGAAAGCAACACCTATCACAATAGCATCAAGAAAAATGAAATATTTATGAATCAATCCAAAAAAGCAAGTAAAAACCCTTACATTGGGGCTGGAGATTTAGCTTAGTGGCATAAGGGCCTGCCTTGCAAGTGCATAGTTGTAGGTTCTATCCCTGGTACAAAAAAAAAAAAAAAAAAAAAAAACTTACATCGAAAACTACAGTACTTTGAAAAGGAGACTGAAGAGGATATCAGAAAATAGAAATTATGTGGTTCATGAGTAAGAAGAACCAACATAGTAAAAATGGTCATACCCCCCCAAATTGTTATACAGATTTAATACAATTCCAATTAAAATACCAATAGAATATCTCAAAACTAGAGGAAACCTAAAATTTACTTGGAATCGGAAGAGACCTAGAATAGCAAGTGGATTTTTGGCAACAGAGGTAAGGCAGGGGCAACACAATCCCAGACTTGAAATTATATTGCAGAGTTACTATGATAAAAACAGCATGGTAGTGCCCCCCCAAAACAAACTAGACCAGAGGATCAATGGAATGGAATAGAAGATTCAGAAACAACTCCTAACACACTGAGCTACCTTACTGTTGACAAAGGGGCCAAAAACCTTCATTGGAAGAAAGATAATCTCTCTAATAAATGATACTGGGAAAACTGGTTTTCCACATGCTGAAGATTAAAACTAGACCTGTATCTTTCACCATGTACTAAACTAAAATTGAAGTTGATTAAAGACCTAAATATTAAAATAGAAACACTTAATTTGTTGGAAGATAGACTAGATAAAACTTCAAGACATGAGTGTAGGCAAAGAATTTATGAGCAAAATCTTGATCATACAGGAAATATTACAAAAAATCAACAAATGGGATCTTTTTTTTTTTCAGTACCAGGGATCAAACTCACAACATCACACTTGCCAGGCAGGTGCTTATACTGCTGAGCTAAATCCCTGGCTAACTGAGATCATATTACAGTAAAAAGCTTTTGCACAGCAAAAAGAAAACCACCAACAGAGTGAAAAGACAACCCACAGAGTAGGGAAAAAATTTACCAGCTATTCCATAGAGGATTAATATCTATAATATGTAAAGAACTAAAAAAAAAAAGTCAGATCACCCAAACCTGAAGATTCAGTCCAAAATGGGCATCTGAAATGAAAAGATACTTCTCAGATAAAGAAATGCAAATGGCAAATAAATATGTGAAAATATGTTCAACATTACTGGCCATTTGAGAAATGCAAATTAAAACAACACAATGCAAATGCAAATTAAAATAACACCTACTCTGGAAAAAATGCTATAAATAATTAAGAAATCAACCAATGACAAATGCTTGTGAGGTTATGAGAAAAATCAAACCCTTCTTCACTATTGATGGTAACATAAATTGGTGCAACAATATGGAAATCAATACACAGAGTCCTCAAAAAACTAAAACTAGAGGTTCCATTTGATCCAATCATTCCCCTTCTAAGTACCTTCCTAAAGAGTTAAAAGTATACCACATTGCTATATCCATACCCATTTTTATAGCAGCACAATTAGTGATAGTTAAATCTTGGAAACAGCCCAGATGCCCACCATTGGATGAATGGATGAAGAAAATATGGTTTTTATACATGTAGAGTATTACTGTGACATAAAGAAGGATAAATGAGACATTTGTAGGTAAATGGATGTACTTTGAGACTATATATTTAAGTGAAATAAATCTGACATACATGTTTAAATATTGCATTGTTTCTCTAGTGTGAGAAATCAAAAGGCTAAATAAGGACTAAATAGATGATATGTATTGGAAATTAAGAAGAAAATGTCAAATGAGAAGAAGAACAAGGGAGTGGAGGGGTAAGGAGAAGGAGGAAGGGAATAGAGATAAAAAGAATAAGAAAGAATGGAAGCAAAATAATAGAAACAAACTTTTACAAAGGGAGAGGGGAAGAAGGATTGAAAGGAAGGGAAGGTAACAGAAAAAAAATTGAAATATAATATGCACAGGTGCAAATTCCCTGTGATGAATGTGATCATTATATATGTCAAAACAGTATCAAAAGATTAATTAAAATAATAATAAATAAATAGACACAGAGACAGGTAAGCCTGAGACGGGATAGTCAAGCATGGAAGCAGCAGTCAAGCATATTTGGGAGCTGTTCTGGCAAAGGTTCTCCGGTGCTCCCGACATCTCCAGGGAAAGCAGGCAGCGGCCTGGCAGGAGCAGAGAACAAGGAGAGTCTGACAAGAGAAGCCCAGGCCGAAGAGCGTCAAACCCTGCACACAGTAAGAGCTTGGCCTTTACCCTAAGTCTCACAGTGGCAGAGATGAGGATTATAGCATTTTCTATCTTACTTATAAAACAATTTATTCCAGTTACTGTAGTAAAAACTGACTGTAGAGGAGCAAGAAAAAAAGCAAGATAACCAACTGAGTTATTATAATAATCCAGATGAAAGATACCAATACCACAAATCAGAGTAGTTTTTGTAGAGACCGTATGTGGCCAAAAGCTACAGAAATTCTGAAGGGAATCCCAACAAGATTTATCTTTTCTTTTGCTTTTCCTTTTGAAGTAGTTTTGAAATAATAAAAACAAAATATATAGAGATTTCCCGTGTAGCCTTCACAGTGCTTCTGGCAATGTTAACTATACAACCATCAGGTAAGATTTCAGTCCAGGAAATTAACATCAGTAAAACACCATTAGCTAAGTTACAGTCTTTATTTAATTTCTCCAATTTTCCCTAGCCGCAGTTTCCATTACAGGATTCCTCACTGATGCTAGTCTTCATGTCACCTTAGTTTCCTCCAATATGTGGAGATGGCCCCCCAGTGTTTCCTTATGTCTACTGAGCTGGACACTTTGATGAGTGGTGGGTATCCTGTAAACTGTACCACAATTTTGGTTTAGGTGATGCTGTCTCATGACTAGATTTCATTTGGGGCAAACCATGTGTATCTTCAATACATCATACCAGAATATATCAACGTCTTTTATTGGCTAACATTGTTAAATTCCAGTGAGACCCCTTGACAGATTAAAATGCGAGAACTGAGAAGAATCAAGACTGATACAAAAAAAAAAAAAGAATGACTCCAATGGTGGAGTTATCAGGTGGAGTAACAGATCAGGTTAGGGGGCATCATTTCTGCTCAGTTTCGAACATATAAAGGTTACGATGTCTATAAGGTGTCAAAATGGGTGTGTCAAGTAGGTATCAATTTGGGGTTGGAAAGAATAGTATAGCAAGAGAAATGAATTCAGGAACTATCAGTAAAAATACAATTTTTTATAATTAAGATTAAATGAATTTAGCAACAAAGAAAGTAAGGATAGAGAAGTGAAGAATAAGGACTGAGTTCTTCCTACATTCCAACATCTGAAAGTTGAGAAGACGCTGAAAACAATATTTAAAAATAGCAACCAGAAAAGTATCAGAAAACTTCATAAGGAATTTTTAATCTCCTCTCCAGCTTTACTCCCAATGCCTAGTTTAGTCCAATCTCCTTAAAAAAATTTGCCTTCCCTTTGAGATTTACTTCCTAGATGGAAAGAATTTACATTTGTTTCTAATTTATAAATTTGCTGGGAGAATTAGAAAAAAAATACCTGTAAATTGTTTTGCATAGTGTTTAGCACATGGTAAATGACAATTATTACTATCATAAAATGTGTTGTGTCACTAGTAGACTGTGACACATATTTTAATAGCTGACAGTTACACTTTCTTTTATTTCAATACTTAATTCTGCACTTGTATATCATTAAAACTCAAAAAACAACTCTTTTTTCCTCGCTCTCTTTCTCTCTCTCTTTCTCTCTCTCTCTCTCTCGTGTGTGTGTGTGTGTGTGCGTGCACATGTGTGTTTCTTGAGATCATACCCATGGTGCTCTAATTACCAAAGTACTTCTGAGAGTGTTTTCTTTTTCACTTTGAGACAAGATCTCACTAAGTTGGCCAGGTTGTCCTCAAGTTCATGATCCTCCTGCCTCATTCTCCCAAGTAGCTAGGATTATAGACATGTACCACCACTCTCAATAATTCTTGACCAAATACAGAGAAGAAGACAACTTCATAGTACTACTTAACTCAAAAGATTGAATTCTTAAAGAATTCTGAACACAGTGGTGCCCAGGGTAAAAGATACATTTTGCCAAAGCGTCCTCCTCGATGCTTCCCGAAGCTTGCTACCTGCGTGGTCACCAAGGTGTCAGGGTTCACCCCTGTGGTTTGGATAGAGGAGTTCACAGAGCTCAGACTTCCTTCTGTCTGGCAGCTCCTCTCAGGGCATTTATTTTTTAAGAATTCATGGCCAAGTTAGTCTTGTCTGTTAACAATGACACCTTCAAGATTGGTACCCAGCTAATACCGATAGAATATAAGGGCACAATTAGCTTTGCATAATTTTACCTTTTTCCTTTTTGTGGTTGTATTTACAAAAAGTAAAAAGTGAAGTCTCTTCCAGTACAATACAGTGGCCAAATAAGACCATTTATTGAGCTCCTCTCTTAACACATGATAAAGTGATGAGAAACATAAATCAGTATAATGTCTACTGTTCTATGATGATAAGGGACATGTGCCAACAGGACTCCCTTAATGCAAGCTCTATCCACACTGCAAAGTATTAATTTTCATTGTTTCATGGAGTAAGTATTAATATCAGCATACATTTAAGAACTTATTTATAGAGCGAACAGGGAGCCAAGGCCTTCTAATCCAGATGAGTGTTTCTTCCACTGCACCACACTGAAAAATGAGGTAGAAAATCTGCTGTGAGTAGAAGAAAAGCACTCAGGTGAATTCTGTGCTTGCATGCAAGAAGGAACCTCTAGACATTTCTAGCATTATATTCTTCTGAGAGTCCATTCTGTTACTAATTTAAAAGGGACTACAAGTAGATCATTAAATCAGGCATTCCTACTATGAATATCTGTGGTATTTTTTCTTATGTCAGTGTTATAAACTCACTTATTTTCAGTGGATTCTCCTGGACCAATATTAGAGATTTCCCTTGTATGAGGGGACAGGAAGAAAAAATAAATCCTCAGCACCAGTATTCAGAGAGTCTTATATTGGAAGCGGTAGAACTGGAATTTAACCAGTAAGAATTTTTCATTAATTAATCTGTTTTTCTTTTGTTTTCATTTATCTTGCTCTGCTTTACAGAGAAAACAGGAGATCACTAAAAAACAAGCATAAGTCAGAGATTTATCTCTGCACCAAAAAGGCAATTTCTAGAGTAACCCAGTATAAATGCAAATAGGGTTCAACTAGCTGTGCTTTCTATGTCTACATTTATTTGGCTACATAATGAGAATTCTTATCTTTAATAGTGACCCAGAAGTGCTGCAAGATAATCATTAAATGTATTCACTAAACTGTTCTTACTAGGACAGAAAATTACATAGACATACTTCAAAAAAAAATTAAGCAAAGGTTGGGCTTTAAAAATGGTATCTTAGTTAATCTTCAGTTAATTAAAATTTTTTACTGTTACTGTAGTTGTGATGAAAGGTAGCAGAAAATGATAACTATTTCTCCATGTAACTGATTTTAGCAAATATCAGTTCAGTGCCAGGTATGCTGTTAGTTGCCAGTGGTATATGAAAATAAACACAACATAACCCTACCATTTGGAAAAGGGTGTTCAAACCACAGAACACAGAACAAGCTTATGTTTTGATGGTCCACAAGCTAATAATAGTTTTTGCATTTAAACATGGTTGGATGAAAAGCAAAATAAGAAAAACATTTTGCAATATGTGAAAATTAAATGAAATCCATTCTGTGTTCATAAATAAAGATCTGTAGAAATAAGGCCACTCTAATTTTTTGTGCGTTTTGTCTAAGAACGCTTTCTCACTGTAACAGTTGAGTTGAGAGGCCAACATGGAGACCACGTGGCCTGAAAAACCCTTCACAGAAAACATTTGCCAGCCCTAGTTTTAGAAGCTCATAATCTAAAGCAGGATATCACACATGTTTAGTTTTGTAACATATGATTAGTGTTGTAACAGAGTCACAGTGACAGCAGGCAAGTTATCCCCTACCTGGAGAAGTTAGAATTTAATGAGTATTTTTAATGAAAGCAATGAAGGTGATGAAAGGGATTCTAAGCCAGCACATGAAGAATGAGAGTATAGAGAATGACAAGTTCATAGTATGCCCGGGAGAAGTTCTGGAAGGAGTGTAGAAAGATGTGGAAAATGAGATTAAGAAAGTACATGAAATCAGATTAGGACTTCAGATCCATTCAAAGATCATGTATCTCCCATAAACAATGGCCAGTAAGGATTCAGAAATAGAAATACTTGATCAGATTTGTGATTTAGGAGGATAACGCTAGCAGGAGGGTGGAGGTAGGAGAAAGACTGAAACAAAGAGAGAAGTAAAGGCAGAAAATCCAGGTTCTAATGCTGATCTGATCCTGCCAATAATAAGAATGGAGTGGGATGGAGAGATGCAAAAGCATTTCTAAGTAACTGAGTTGGTAACCAACTGCGCTTGAAGAGCAAGAGAGAGGCATCCAAGTGATCTGACACTACACTAAATTTCTGGGTAAACTGTTTCTAAGTATGAGTTCCTAAGGGAATAGCTCCTTTGCTCATTCACTGCTCTACCTTAGGGTGTAAAACAATGTCAGAGTCTTTGAAGACACTCAGTAAATATTTTCTGAATGAGTAAGTCAACAAATGCCATGAAGCAAGACAGGAAACAAAGAGATACAGGTTTGATGGAAATGATTGGATTTTTCCCATACACCATTTCAAAGGCATAAGATAACAAACTTTATTTGGGGCAGGCTTGAGGTTCCTGTGGATGTATGGGTAGGGTAGAAGATATTTTAAAATATGGGCCAGTGCTCAGCTATGGGACCCTGGTAACATTAAAAGTTAACATCATAAACGCACAAGGTGACCCATTGGAACAGATAAGCACATTCCAGTAAATTTGTTTTCATGCTGTATCTGGGCGCCTTCTCTCTTGTTAAAACTATAAAATAAATCTATTTAATTGACTATACACTGTCTGTCTTTACCGCCCAGGTTCATTTTTCTATCTGAAAGATTTACCCTAATGCTACAGTCTTTTCCAAAACTATAAATATGCTGGGTAAGAAGGAAAGAAAGAAGGACCAAAACATCATTAAAAGATTTAGTGTCTTCTGCTATTCAATACTTCAATAAAACAAAACTACAGTTATCATAATGTCCAACAATAGCACCATTAAATTTTAAGTCGAGTATAGAAAAGAAAATGAATGCAAAAAGTGTATGATACTGCACCTAGAATTTGCTTGAAATATGATGTGAAATATTCAGCAAACAAAAACACTTGGTGGTATTGCAACTCTATGCACAGACTTGTTGCATCTTACAACTACTGGAAAGTGAAGCAGAACTCCAATTGCCCAAGGCCAAGTTAGTTGGATGTGAAACTCCACAAGTTGAAACTACATGACAGAAGATTAGTAGGATTCAGCTTTCCTCTCCCATGGTGTGACAGCTGGGGATGTTTGGGAAACAGCATTATGGAACATGGAACATGTTGAAACTGCTAGACTTCTAGTCTTTAGTTCAATAGTGCGCCTTGTACCTTTCTAAGAGAAGAATACTATTTGAGGCTTTTCCTAAACGTACTTGACCCCAGAGTAGTTTCATTCTAAGTTTCCCTAGAACTATATCACCACAGAACCAACTTTAGGAAACAATATATGGTCAGCTCTACAATTTACACCTCTTCGTAAGTAGTTTCATTCACTGTTATTTAATAGCTATTTGCTGCTGCTGATCACAATTAGTAGCCAAGTTTATTCTCCCTTGAGTTCTAAACAAATGACTTTTGGACACGCCATTGGAATATCTTGCAAGCAACTGAGAAAAATCTATGTCAAAAATTGGACTCAATATTTCCATCTATTCTTCACTCTACCACACACACACACACACACACACACACACACACACACACACACGACATACATTCTCCTATGGCCTTGGCCTCAAGTACTATCTGAAAATATACTACCAAAGAGTCAATTGCTTAAGCAAGAAATCTGGAGGAAATCTTTGTTATTTTTCTTCTCTACCACCCATATGTACTCACAAAACCTGATGTGATTATCTCTAAAGTCTCAATCTCTATCTCTCTGTGTCTCTCTGTCTCTCTCTGTCTCTGTCTCTCTCTCTCTCTCTCTGTGTTTTTTGCTTTCTTTGTTTACTGAATGGTTGAACATACTAAGCAAGTGCTCTACTACATAACTTCCATCCCTTTTTACTTTTTGAGATAGTGTCTTGCTAAGTTACCCAAATTGGCCTTGACCTTGTGACCCTCCTGCTTCAGCCTGCTGAATAGCTGAGATTTCGGATGTGCACCACCACAACTAGTGTTGAAATATGTCATACTCCAGTTTCCTTCTCACAAGCCCTACCACCTTGGTCCAAGCAATGGCATCTAAGATATCTCCATCTCTCCAGTCTTAGTTCCTTCTGGTCCGTGGATCATGACAAAGATGAAAGATTTTCCTGTAAGTCTGATTCTGTAACAACCCACATTAAACCCCTCAGGAGCACCTTTTAATATTAGAATAATTTAAAAACTCTTACCAGGGTCAGAGGAACCTGGCACTTCTGTTATTTTCTTCGTTGATCATTTTCAGTCATTTCTGAACTTCTGCTGGTTCCTCATAGGGTTAGTAGAAGAGAGCTCAGATGGTTTTCTGCAGTGTTATAAACAGTGTTTTGGTAAATGTTACATGAATGTACAACTGTCAAAGCTCATAGCACTGAAATGCATGTGCTATGTGCACTCTATTTCACGTAAATTAGTAGCTTGATACTAAACAATTCAGGCACCTTTAAATAAAAGAAGATAAGTTATATACTGATTCTCCAGTATAAATCACTGTTGAACTAATCATTTTGATTAATGAATCCAATGAATCATCTAAAATTCTGCTGTCATGAATCAGTGAATTTCTCATGGTTGAAAGTGCCAACAAAACTCAAGTCAGATCAGTACATGCCTAATAAAAAGTAAATACACATGTAAATCTCAACACTGCTGAGTAAGATTACCCAGAACAAATATTTCATCTCCAAGGCAAAGCCTGGCTTGACTCAAGAACCACATTGTGATGCCACTGTAACTGTCTTTTCAAGAGGACAAGAAAGAAAAATACAAGAATCAGAGTTCCATGTGTACACCATTGTATACTGTATGAGATGTCCTTATTTTGTTGCTTGTTACAGACTTTTAACTACTGTCACAATTATATTTTGACTTTTTTGTTTTTTTTATAAATTGGGTTTGTCAGGAAGAACTCAAATTAATGGGAAAAAGTTAAGGTTTTTGGAGACAAATATAGATTTTCTTCACAGATGAGAAGTACTAGATTTTCTTCCCATGGAAATGAAGATGTGAATTTTGAAAGAGAAAATTTGAGGGGAGTGGGATAAAGGTCTATGTTTTCTTTACGTCAGTCAAGATAGTCTGTAAGTGACATATGTGCCAATAGGGGTGAGAAACCCTAAAGGCACAAGTAGGTCACATGAAGAAGGGGTCAAAGTGTGCTCTGTGCTCACTCCAGCCACACTACCTTTTTTCCTCTCAGACTGCACCCGTGACCTCACAAGGAGTTCCTTACAATCAGAAGGGAAAAAACACTCAAGCGTAGTTTACAGATGCTGATGCACAATACTCAAGAATCACACAAAAGTGACCAGCTGTGACACTACCGCCCCTTCCTCAGACATCCTTGAAAAATAGTAGTGGAGCAAAATCTTCCCATTGGGCACAACCTCAGGAAATACACTTGGTTGTTCATTTTGCTTGGAGGAAAAAATGGCCTTAAATGCACTATATGCCAGTTTATGGGCAGTGGTCATTAGTTTGGCTGGATGGTCAGGATTTGGAAGGAACATGACTGGGAAATCAGCGACAGGCAGACTTAGGGAAAAGTGTTGTTCTGAGCTTCTCTAAATGGGCACAGCAATGTGAAGATGAATGTGTCCCACATGAATACTCACTAAAGGATTACACCAGCTGAGAAGGACGTTAATTATCAGGTGAATGTGTTGCCTTGTTCTGCACATAGCAGTCAATCTCTTCCCCTTAGACAATCTTATCACCCAGAGGGTTTCTAATAAAAGTTGGCGTAGTGTTACAAAGGCAGGTTACAAGTGGACTCAGCAGCTTGGACCACCACTCACCCTGCCTCACCTGGCTACCTCATGAAGGTTAATTACATTGTATTTCTTTCACTCTGGAAGGAGGAGTGTTCTGTTCTTACTGTAAAAGACACTCTGGCTTCTAGTTTATCTCCCCTACACATAACGCTTCTGCCAAAACCACCAGCCATCAAACTATAGAATGCCTCCTCCACAGTCATGATAGTCCATATAGCACCATTTCTGATTAAGAAATTTACTTAATAGTAAGTTTAAAAAATGATGGTAATGGTCCCATGTCCATGGAATCCACTAGGTTAATTATGTTCCCAATAATCCTGAAGTAGTTGGTTTTAAAGAATGGTGGAATAGCTTGATTAAAGACTTGGTTAAAGAGCTAGTTGAGTAGCAGTATTTTACAGGGTTGGGGAAAGCTTTTCCAGAAGGTCATATGTCTTCTGAATTAGTGTACAAAATACAGTGCAGCTTCTTCCAGCTAGAATTCATGGATCCAGGAATCGAAGGATGAAAATGGAACGGTACCCTTTGCTACAGTTTGGATGTAGTGTTGTCCTAAAACTCATATTTAAATTTAATTGCTCTGGTGGTGGTGGTAGGAGGTGGGGACATTAAGAGGTCACTTGTAGGAATTAAGGCCTTTCTCCTGGGCTGGATGAGTTCTCATGAGACCATGTTGTTATAAAGCAAGGCCTCCCAGTCTGTTTTGTCCCTTCTCCCTGAGTCTCACCCTTTCAGTTTCTGTCATGAATTGAAGCAACCCAAGGCCCTCGACTAGGTCATACTCTTAGACTTGTCAGGCTCCAGAACCATGGTCCCAAATAAATTTCTATTCTTTATAAGTTTTCCAATCTCTAGTATTTTGTTGTAGCATCAGAAAACAGATTACGCACTGCTAATGGTCCACTAGCAAAATTTCTCACACATTCAGGCCACACTTACCTACTTATATCTTAATTCAAAAAGAAGAATGTTTACACCAAGACATACAGCAACATTGACCTAGAAGACTGACCCCTAGCCACTTTAGGATTCTCACAGCACTGAACCAACAGACCAAGAATTCGCTACTCTGTAGGTTGCAGCAATTTATCCAAACTACCAATGGGAAGCAAGAGTACTCTGCAAGGTAGATAAGGAAGAGTATACCTGGATACAGGAGATCCTTTAGGACAGTGGTGGAGAACCTATGGCACAAGTGTTATTGTGTTTTGCTTTTAAAACAAAAGATATTAATGTTGAGGGGTTTTTTTTCCTAAGCTAAAACTTCAGCATTCAGGTTTAAGTGCAGTGTTGGCACTTTGTGATAAACAAGTGGGTTTGGGGTTGCAGTTTGGTACCCGGTCCCTAAAGAGTTCACCATCTATGCCTTAGGCCAAACCGTAGTTGTCTTGGTGACTTTTACTGTTGATGAAACAAAATATCAAAGTTAAGGGAGAAAAGGCTGATTTAGCTCAAAGTTCATAGGCTGTCATCAGCTGGCTCCAAGGCAGGGTGACACTGCAGAGGAGAAACAGTTCATGGAGGGCAGAAGGTAGCAAAGCAACAAAGGACAGCCACAGATCCTCTGTCCCTTATAACTGATGCAGGCTACTTCACACCCTTAATCCTATTACCCTTGATCCTAGCATTGAACCATGAGTCAATCCCCATGTCACACACTCGAGATCCAACCATCTCTGAAAAAGCCCTGCATGCGTCTTAGGGCAGACACATCTAGGCACAAGTCACAAAACTAGTGTCACCATCCCTTATGATGAATGAGTGTGGAAAATTACAACTCCATTGAAGCAGCACTACAAATGACCCATACTTTCATGAATGAAGCAAAGTGGCACCAGACACTGTAAATCTTTCATCTGGTCCTTTCCCCAACTTATAGCAATTTCTTGGTCAATACTCAGCAGGAGTATCAAGGAGTATTTTGAAGATTCCCCAGATTCTTGGTCTGAGCAGCTTTCTAACCTCTGGTCTTGAAAATGCCCAATACATCCTTTTCCCCAATTCTCAATCATGTGCCCTCAAGGCATCTCCTGAACTGCAGCTTTACTCTCCCTTTTATGTACAAGAACCTGGAAATATCTCTAAGCAGTAATGCAGGGCAATCAGAAGACTTAATAAATTCACTTCATATATCTCAGAAATTATTGTCCCTTGTAGCCCAATAGGCAGTTTCCTAACATTTCTTGTTTTATGTATCTTCTCCATTTTTGGTTGTGTCATACAAGACAGCAGATCTGATGCTGGGTGTGCTGGCACACACCTGTAATCCCAGCACTGAGGCACAAGGATTGTTGCCAGTTCAAGACCAACCTGGGATACAAAGTGAACTCAAGGCCAGCCTGAACTGCATAGTGAGTCTCTGTTTCAAAAAGACAGAAAAAAAAGAAAAAGAAAAAGAAAAAGAAAAAGAGAGAGAGAGAGAGAAAGAGAGTAAATCTGAGCTGGATGGCATTAGTAATCACAGATAGATATTGTTTCATCTAGACTAGAAGAAGGAATTCCTATGATAGCAGTTTCTCAGTAAGTACGGGAGACTGTTCCCAGCGAATGCCACAATCTACAGATGTTCACATCTCATAAAAAATGGCATGGTATATGCATACAACCTATGCACACCCTCCCGTGTACTTTTCTGTAGTTTACTTATAATGTCTAACAGAGTGGTACCCTGGCTCATGAGCATAATTCATTCCATGATTCTGGAAAAGATGACCACATTCATATTCACCGATGGAAGAAGGTTCATCACCTGAGGCAGAGTTTGCAAACAAAAACAAAATTTTGTTCTGTATGAATTCATTGTGTGTGAAGATATGGACAACTATTTAGAAGAAAACAAGAGACAATATGACAGACAGTGATCTCCTGTGGTCTTGCTTTAAAATTGGTGTCTCTTACATTGTTTTCTTCTGATCTGTTTTGTTCTGTTTTGTTATGTTTAGCTTTACCTTCTTTAAAATAAAATTTAAAAAATAAAAAAAAATTTTGCCCAACATTTCTTTTCACAAACTGAATTGTATGCCAAAAAAATAAATTCATGAACTAAGGTATGACAGTACAATATGAGCAATTATTTTGTTGTAGCGTTTAGGAAATAGTGACAAGAAAAAAATCTGTACACATTCAGTACAGACACAATTTTCTTCCAAATATCTTTGACCCACAGCTGGTTGACTCCCCAGATATGAAACTCGTGATTATGGAGGATGGTTGTACATGGATTTGGATCAACATTTATGGAATCACAAAGAAAGGAAAAACTCACTTCCCAGGAAATTTTATAACACTTGGCAAATGAAGTAAGATGGGTTCACTTATGAATCAGTAGAACTTCTCAAGATATAGAAGATGGAATCATGGAAGGATGTGTTTGTTTCTGGAAAAGTTGAGTACCCAGGAAGGCTGAGTACACTGCTGATTTAATATCGTCTTCCTTAGAAGTCCTACCATGCTTCTACTCTGCTGCTACCATCGGTTCTATCATGTTGTGTCTTATTGGGATTTTAATATATGTGATAGCATAAACAAATCTTTTTATTCAAAATGAGATATTATAGTAGCCATTGATCATAGATATTTGGTTCAGAATGTCCTGTAATTCTTTCATTCTCTTGAATGGTTTTATACTATTGTGTTATGTTTGATATTATTGTATTTGAAACTATGCTCAACGATAGCAAAGAAAGATATATTTTGATAGCTACTGTTAATGTCCAGTTGTCATATTGTAAAGTGTTGTGTTGCTTATGTTGTTTTGTTCTGATCTGCTTTGTTCTGCCCTCTTTGGTTTTATTCTCTTTCAAATAAAAAAAAAGGCTGAGTAGAGATGTGGGTTAGAAAGTGGATGATGGCTTTCAAAAAGAAGACTGAATCTAGGATAGAAAGATTTGCCTGCCTCATTCAGACATTTGAAACTTTACCATGTAATGACAGATGACATAATAATGTATTCAAGTGATTGGCATGATGACTGGCACTATTAAATATAAACAAATAAAGGTTACCTCATGCCGGAAAACTTCTGACATTTAAAAAAAATTGTAATGTTATTTCATCTTTAGTATTACAGATGTTAAATATCTGTGAGTATAGGAACTCCTTTCTTATTCAACAATGTGTGTGACACTTGGTAAGGGTCTAGCATATTGATATTCAGTTGGTGCTAAATTATAATATTTAATAAAGGAATAAACAACAAGAAATCAACAAATATCTGTACATACCTTAGTAAAGTGACTCAATAATCTTTCTTTTTAAAACAGAATGGAGAAAAAAATTTGGTATTTTGAAGATAAAAACAACCTTACATACTTACAATGCTATAAAAATGAGGGTGACAAAATATTTAAAGAAATAGTAGCAGAAATTTTCTGGAATTGATAAAAGACACAGCACTCAAGTATAAGAAATCCATCTCATGTATAATAAGAAAAATCCATATCTTGACAGATCAGAATTAAACTATAAAATACTAAAGACAATGAGCAAATCTTAAAATGAATAAAAGTAAACATAAAATCATAAACATTGACAGACATGTTAACTACCAGAAAAACTCCACAATTAGAATAAGTGCTGATTTATCAAAGCAATAACAAAAGCAAGAAAACCAGGTAGTAACTGTTAAATTAGAATTCCCAGTGAGACATTCAAGCTATTTTCTTTCTTTCTTTCTTTCTTTCTTTCTTTCTTTCTTTCTTTCTTTTATTTTGAAGTAGCAGAAATACAACAGGACAAGACAGAACAAAGCCAATTGAGACAGTGCAGTGACTTTGGTACAGAGCTTCACAGCAGGTTACCAGGATAACAGTAATAGGTACCATAGTATATCTCATTATCTTCACAATAGTTGTCTAGTCAAATAAGTATAGCGAAATCAAACCAAAGACAGAACATTATAAAATCAATCTAAAGAGAATATTGAATAGAGTAAAGCAATTAATCATAATGAAACAAAACTGAAAACACTTGCTTTCAAAGGGAAGATAGAGGAGACCCCCATATTTGCTATGTTGCATACAGTAATCCTGCCAAGAGAAGCTCGGACCTCTGTCCCCAGTTGCTAACTGGGGTGGGGAGTGTTTGATTCCAAGCCCGTGCACCAGTAGGCTCAAGAGACACTACTGGGTCTCCCCCTGGCCTACGCAGGAGGAAGGTGCGTACCAAGAGGGTGGATGAATTGCTTCTTTGTGCAGCCTCCCAGATTCTACCACGGCAGTGGCTAGATCTTGGGGGCGCTCTCCGGTTCTCCTCTTGGCTCACGCTGGAGGAAGGCGCTTACCAAAAGGGCCTCAAACCATTTTCAAACACATGAAGAACAAGAAAATTTTCCTCTGATAAACCTTCTGTACTAGCAATAAATAATACAGATATCTTCAAGAATAAAAAGTGGGTGGCCGGTCAACAAGATGGCAGACTGGTAGGTAGCAGGAGAGAGACCCTCTCTGAGAGACACAGCTCAAATGCCAGAATAGAACACCCTGGAGAGACCCAAACAGATAGAGATGGACTCTCACAACCCAGGAAAAAACTAAAGTGCAAAAAACCACTCGAATATGAGGTCCTGCGACTACCATTAGAGAAGCTAAGATCAGCGAGCACGGCGCCCTCCTCGAGCCGCCTGAATTCCTGCCCGACTGAACAAGCAATCCACACTGTAGTGACTGGCTTGAGCCGCCGGAGCACAGAGCTGAACAGCCCTGCATGCAGCTCGCCCAGACCAGCCCTGTACTCGACACACCCAGAGGCACCGTGAATTCCCACCGCAGCCACGCTGAAGTGAGAGGTCGGGGAGCCCTGCAGTTCTCAGGGACGGGCATCAATACACAGTGAGTGATGGGAATAAGAGCCTTCCACGGGAAAGGGGAAACCGACTGGACAACATGTTGGATTCGGGCAGGACAGCCCTAACTCCATAAGGAAGTGGCTTTAGCTGGTTGCTCCCCTCGCCGAGTGGATTGGTGCAATCGCTTGGATTAGGCTGTGCCCCTGGCGGGGACCCAGTAAGACCCAATATTACTTCCCTGAGATCAGTGCAAACTGACGCAGTGAAGGCCTGCAAAGGTTAACTGGCCCAAAAGGGAGGAGCTAGCACACACTGCCCGAGGGTGAACTCTAATCTCTGATAACCTATTGAAGAGGGCTAAAGCTCCTAGCCTGCGCCCTCTAGAGGAGACTTAACCAACAAGAAAAGGGTCTGGGCATTACACTGTACACTTGTATGGAAAGAACCAAAAACATGATGAAAGGGAGAAATAAGAAACAACTCCCAGCACCCAACCCTGAGAACATTGATCCAGGAGAGGTAAATACAAAAGACACTGAGGGCAGCAAAAATGCAACATCAAACATAGCATTAGCAGACATAAAGAGATATCTTCATGACCTTGTAATCATGACCAAAACTGAAATATTAATTCAAATTAAACAAGAGATAAGTAGATTAATAAAAGAAGGGCTGGGCACCTCTCAAGAAGGCACAGACAGAAGAATGGAGGAACACAAATGGAGAGAAAAATTTAATGAAGAATTCAGAAAAAACCTAGAATTTATGAAGCAAATTCAAAGAGATTATCAGGAAACTAAAGACTCCATAGAAAGCTGGCAAAACTGCTTGAAAGAAACCAAAGATAGACTATCAAAAATTGAACACAGGCTTGCAATGTGGGGTCATGAAAGGGAAGATCTCTTAAAAATAACAAGGGAGCAG